>CAUYPK010080070.1:0-17753 GCA_963574355.1 Loris lydekkerianus | reverse complement strand
ATGGTTTGGTCCCTGTCTTAGGTTGACTGAATGCAGAGTGATCTTACCCGTCTTTGGGTACTATGAATGTAATCCACCATGCAGCCTCTCCATATCCTGTCTTAGGTTGTCCCTGCTTTGGGAATCTTACCCATCATTGGTGCTAGGGAGGGCAGTGAAGAATAATAGTTAGATCTTGGTTAATGAGCCAGTGGTAATGGACCTTGACCTAATTTAACTGCCTCTAACCTTCTTTTTGGGATACAGGGCCCAAAGGTGAAGGGTAATAAGGGTAGCAGGGGAAGAAGGTAGAGTGAAAAACCATGTAGGCCCGTCCACAGGGTATTTTCTAGAATTTCTTTTCTTCTCTTTTCTAGATCGTCTTGGAGTGTTTTGATCTTGTTTTGCACGATCTCAGATCGGTTGGCATAAAAGTAGCACTTCTCCTGTAAAAATAAACAGATGCCTCCCTTTTTGGCAGTTAATAGGACTAATCCCCTTCTTGTTGGGGCAAGTATTTAAAGTCTCTTGCTGAAACCCAAATGATGATAATTTGTGCTATTATTTTCTAATCCAATCCCATGCTTGAAGTGGGAACAAAGAATGTGTAGGGAACCTAAAAGTAGAAAATCAGGTTTAACATAATAAATAATGAAAAATAATTTGAATATAATAAAATTATAAATATAAAATGTTTTATATTAATCTCTAATATATAGGTATAAATATAATAAAATATTCTACAATATATACTAATATAGTAAAATATGATATAAATATAATAAAAATGAAGTTCTTAAAAAAAGATCATTTCCTGTATGACTAATTATAGAAATAGAAACAAAAGACCCATTACTCAATTTTATTCTCTGTAACATAATAACATTGTATTCAAGTGGTTCAGCCAATAAAAATTTTTATAATGAGATATTTCATCACTCTTATTATGACCTTTTGAATGTCAGTGTTTCTTTTTTTGAGAAAGAGTCTCATTCTGTATCCTGGGTAGTGTGTCATAGCATCATAGCTCACAGCAACCTCAAATTCCTGGACTCAAGCAATCCTCTTGCCTAAGCCTCCCCTGTAGCTGGGAGTACAGGTGTCCACCACAATTCCTGGCTAGTTTTTTTTTATTTTTAGTAAAGATGGGTCTTGCTCTTGCTCAGGCTTGTCTCAAAGTCCAGAGCTCAGGTGATCTACCAGCCTCAGCCTCCCAGAGCCTTAGGATTAAAGGCGTGAGCCACCACCCAGCCTGAATGTAGATTTTTGCAAAACCAATTGAATGTCTTCATCTCCACATCCCTAATAATCTGCCAGCAGTTATCTGAGAGTATTTTCTTTCTAAATCCCATGCAAAGCTATAGCATATTCCATTATTTTACCTGGATTTTTTAATTTGTGAAAATTCTTAAATAATAGTTAATAACATTACATGAAAATAAATCATTGATTAATCACTAGATTAAGGTTGGAAATTCAGCTTTTCTGAAAGAAAAAGTTCTGCTTTTTCAAAAGAAATAATTTGTCTAATACATTTGTATTTGTAATTTGTCTGATGCATTTTTAATCATTGTAAGAAATAAGATTTTATAGCTTTTATTATATGCTAGAAATTGTGAGTTTCTTTACTCAAGTGCGAGTATTCTGATTTTGTGAGAGTAAGAATAACATTGCCCACATGCATTTACAGAACATTTATATCACAAATGTTGGAATGTGGTGATCTAATTAAAAAGACATCCCTTTAACGAAAAATTTGATTTGTCCCGAAATCTATTCCCAGCATCCTGTAACCTTTTCTTATCAACCCTTATCCAATTCAAATCTAAGTAAATTAAAAAAGCTAATACAGAGAACATCCTGTCACTACAAAATATATATGTAGAGATGATGCTTTGAGACCTGAGCTGGCATGCACTTTATTCACATTAATGCCTGCTTGTCGCTTAGCAATAGAATATTTTCCCTACCTTGTCCCTGAAAAGATAAATGACATACTGTTTTCTAGTCATACTTCTCCCAATTAACAGCTGGAAACCTGTAAGTTACTGGTAGAATAAGCATGATCATATTTTTCCAAGAGCATGACTTGTTCACAAAAGAAAGATGGTTCTAAAGGCACAGCAGACATTGGAAATGTGGCCATTGGAAATGAAGCAGAATCATCCCTGGTGGAGGACCACCAGCCTAAGTAGACGGAATCCACAGAAGAGAATGAAATTAGGGAACCTTTTCCTGAGTGCTGAGGCAAAGAGGGAGCCTGAGGAAACAAAGGTCCTTTAGAGGGAGGGAGTTCCAACAAATAAATGAAAGATATCAGCCAGATTTTATACTTATCAGTTCATAAGGTTAAATAAAAACAGAAGGCTCAAAAGTTCTGCAGAGGACAATTTTCTGAGCTCAGGAGACAGATACTGTCAAGGTAGCATCACCTAACCCAGAAAAGGAGATGGAACCTACTCAATCTTAAGATGCTTAGAACAGTCTCACTTGAGGAAGGGGCCTTTGCAAACGCACCACCAGTTTTTTGCTAGAAACATGAGCCAGATTTTGAAGTCTAGTGAGGATGCAGGGGACAGAGCTAGGCTTTAGATCCCCAAGAACCAAACTAAATCTCACACAGGAGCTAAAGACATGCCAACCACCAGGACAACCATCAGTCTAAGCTAGAACTCCTGCTGCTTGGTCTGGTTCAGTGCTGGATTAGATTGCCTTTTCTGCTTAACAGTTTTAGGTACAAAGGAATCTTCTTTGGTGCTGCAACTGTTCTTTATCTTAATCTGAGGGGTGGTAACAAGTGGTAGTATATATGCAAAGTGTTTTCACCTTGAAGATTTTGGTGTGCTTTCCTGTATTATGTTATACATCAGTTAAAATGTATAATAATAGTAATAGCCATGATTAGGTATTAAGCACAATCCATCGTTCAAAACAAAGCTAAGTCTTTACAAATAATATATATGTAATCATCCCACTCTCTCATCATTCCAACTCACCTACTCAATCCTGAATCCTATGTTCATTATTATCTTTCCTTTATACATAGTTTCATTGCGTTGATTTGTATTCTTAAATTATACGTGTAGGCCAGTTGTAATGAGCTGTTTTTTATATGAGGCCTAAATTAGTTTATCTTTCTTCCCATGTATCAGGGTTGTTTTTTTTCTGTTTTGTTTGTTTGTTTTCAGTTTTTTTTGGCCCGGGCAAGGCTTGAACCCACCACTTGTGGTACATGGGGCCCGTGCCCTACTCCTTGAGCCACAGGTGCCCCCCCCACCCCCCTATACCCCCCACTTGTGTATCAGTCCCTTAAAAGTCATGTGTCGCAAGATCAGTGGTCCACAGCAATGACTCCTGGTTTCTGTTTATTTTATGGGTAGACTTCTTATTTACTCTAGATTTTTGAGGCCATTTTTAAAGGAATTCTTCCCCCATGGGAAGTTGGAGTGTCTTTCCTGTCCTCCATAGGAAGGAGGTTACCTCTGATGGCTATGATCGACCTATTGATTGATCTCAATATTGTATCAGGTTAGACTTCAAAACACATCATATATTGCCCCCTTTTCTAAGTTGTTCATTAGGACTTACAATGGGATTAGGTTGGTTTTCATTTTTGTTTCATAGCTCTGCAACATTATTTCAATACGTGATTTTGTTCCATCAGTTTGTATTTGAACAAAATGATTTACAGAATATGTATTAAATGTAATTTGTCTGTGGAATAAACTACAACTTGAGTCTCTGTTCCTATTTCTTGAATTATACTTCTTCCTGATTTGATTTCTCAGCTGAATTTCACATACCTTCTTCCTCCTTCCCTCTTCTTCTCCAACAATCCACATATATATCATACCTTTTTTGGTACTTAAGCGTGTTATGGGCTTAGACATTCTGTTTTCTTTGAATTCAGGGGGCAAAATTTCCTTGATCTCTCTCTCTCTCTCTCTCTTTCTTTCTTTCTTTCTTTTTTTTTTTTAAGACAGAATCTCATTTTGTCACCCTCACTAGAGTGCTGTGGTATCAAGCTCACAGCAACCTCAAACTGTTGGGCTCAGAGATTCTCTTGCCTAAGCCTCCCAAGTAGCTGGGACTACAGGCACCTGCCACAATGCCTGGCTATTTTTATAGACAAGGTATCAAACTGGTCTGGAACCTGTGAGCACAGGCAATCTACCCACCTTGGCTTCCCAGAGGCCCAGGATTACAGGTGTGAGCCACCGTGCCAGGCCTCCCTCTTCTTCTTCAACCAATGTACGTATATATTATACCTTTTTTGTTACTTAAGCTTCTTAATGGTCTTAGACATTCTGTTTTCTTTGAAATCTGGGGACGAATTTTCCTTGTTATTATTTCTATCTTTTCTGGGACCAGATACTTGCAATGATTAAACTTCAGTTAGAGTTTAAATTTTACACATTTTCCTTGAGCCTTCCATTAGGATCGTGGAGCAGAACAGTGGGTTGGGCTAGGAACGGCCCCTCCCAGGCATTTGAGCTGGCTTCTTTTCCGCCATCTCCTTAAATGTACATACCCAGGAGCCATTCCAGCAAGCCAGATTATAGTTCATACCTAGAGTTCTGAGCTCATTATTCTTAGTGTATGGTGAACTAGGATTTGGGAATCCATGGAGTATGGCAGAGTCTGAAATATTGCTAGCCCTGGAAAAGCATACAGACTGAAGTATGACAGGCCTCAATTACAGCAGGCTCTGACATAGCAGAGCCCTACATGTGTTCCCACAGTGACGCGGGGCTACTCTGGAGATATTTACAGGTATACAGTACCAATAGAATGTCTGCATCTAAATTGTGGGGGGGGAGACTTTTTTTTTTTTTTTTTTGCAGTTTGAACCCACCATCTCTGGTATATGGGGCCTGTGCCCTACTCCTTGAGCCACAGGTGCTGCCTGGGAGAGAGACTCTTGTACGGCTTCTTTGGAGAACCCTGACTGATAAAACTACGTTTTAATCCTTTTTAAAAGGTTTTGTTTAAAACTGAGACATACATTGGCATTGGCTTCTTTGTTGGATAGTTTTATAAATTTTAACACATGTATCAATCTCTGCCACCACCGTGACAACCAGGACACAGTGAAGTCCCATCATGCCTATAAAACTGCCTCTTCCTTCCCTCTGCATACTACCCACCGCAGGCCCCTAACTCAGGCAGGCACTGCCTGTTCTTTACTACAGTTTTCTCTTTTCGACTATATCATATAAGTAAAATCTTGCATATGTCACCTTTTGGAAACTGCATCATTTACTCAGCGTTAGTGGCTCTGAAATGTTTCCAAGTTGCCGCTGGCATCAATAGTTCATTCCTCTTTATTGTGAAGTAGTATTCCCTTGTATGGATGTGCTGCAGGTTTTTACTGAAGAACATTTAGATTGTTTCTAGGTTTTTAGGTTTTAACCCAGAAATCCCACTCGAGGGTATTCACCCTAGTGACATGGAGGCTTATGTGTACTCAAATGTTTATAGAAACTTTATTCCTATTCACACAACCCTTTTTTCACAGGATTTTAACAATAAAAAATAAATAATGTATGACAATGAAATTGTATATTATTTAAAATACATATTCCCAAGTTAGCTACGTGGCAAGATAATTGTAATTTTCATTTCATTTCATTTCAGTTAAATTATTTTTGCTATCTTCATAAGCAAGTGTCTAAACTGGGTAGATATTTCCTGACGCTTTCAGTCAAAATTCTTATGAATGAAAAGAAAGAACACAGAAAAGTAGTACCTTTACAAACTGCAGCTTAGCCCTGGGCTTAAATTTCTGTAGCAGAGGCACACCTCATAAGAGACTGATTACAGAATTTTTAGAATACTATTAATCCAAATGTAGCTAACAGGATGGGAGGATGATATGATAAATTACTCACAGCATATATTTTTATGGGGAAAATGTTCTTGGATTTTTCAAACTATCAATTTTCATGTGCAATGTTTACTTTAATAATGACATTTCCAATTTTCATTTTAGTCCTCTTCCTATAAATACTCTTTAACTTATATTATCTCATTTTTTGTTTCAGTGTCAGCCTCAGGGAAGAATGTATTAAAAAATAAAAAGCAAGTGCCCCACACCTCATTTGTATTTTAGACCCTCTTAAGCCATTCCAGGAGCTGCATTTCTGGAAAACGTTAGTATGATTGTCACAAATCTGGTTTTAAAGAAAGACATAGCAAAACTTTAAATTCTGGAAGGTACATTATGACTTCAAAAATCCCTGTACATTAACCTCAAGTATTGTGGACATTATTACCTAAAAATTATGCCTAAAACATGCTTATTTAGTTCTTGATGACACTATGCCCCCCCAAAAAAATGATTTAAAAGAAAAAAAAATGGTGACAGTATAAAAATAGGAGGAAGTTCAAGAGTTGGTAATATTGACAATAGTATTTTTTGCCTACATGAACATGAAATTGCTTCAAATAAACAGTAAAATATAGCCTAAAATTGTGTAATTTAATTAAATTATTCCTCTAAAAAATTAGGTTGTTTAGTTCATTTCTCTTGTCATTGCTATAGTGGCTGACTATATCATGTGTCCCAATTTTCTTTAAATTATTTTTTGCTTATTTATTTGCTCTCCAGGAACGATGATTAATATTCTTTTGGCTAATCAGACACAGAGAAGATAGAATATTTTCAAGGAATTGGTGTATATGAAAAGTTTACATTCACAGTTGCTGCCTCTGAGCACACTTTTTTTTTTCTAGATGAGAGCAATATTTATAATATTTATAAAATACTCAAGATTTTCATTCTGTAAATCTATTCTTTCTGGGCTGCTAGCCAAGATGTAGAAACATGCTGATAACTCTGGTGAGAATTGTTGTATCACCAAGGTCATTATTATAGTTAAAAATGGAGTATTTGAGTTGTACAAAATTTATAATTCTATTTAACAAAAAGGGAGGGACCTGAATTTTTGCTTTATATGCCATTTATTTCAACTTCTTCAGTTCATCTGAGCACATAAGATGCACATCTACATAGTTGAAACCATAGTCACAATGATCATATTTATTTTATTGCAGGTAGATGGAAAAAAAATCGAAGAGAATCATTCAATTCATAAATAAATGTGATGTTGCTAGAGGGCGTTGTTTAATCTTAAATTTTTGCAAATACTCGAATATAGTATATAGTTCTGTCTCTTGGGCACCTTGAATTCTCCCATCTCTGTGGCCCTTCCCTTTAGGAAACTCTTTCCCGGCCACGCTGGTGTAAAGGGATCTCTCTTCTGTCTGACTGATCTCCAAGGAGGTGACTATGGGCTCTGTCCTGCTGTGCTTGGGTGAGCTGAGGTGCTGCCACCGCCCCTGCTGCCTCACCGATGGCGCTGGGCAGCACCGGCCACTTAGCCCAGAGCAGTTGGGCAGCCTCAGTCCTGACAACTGGTGTGACAACACGTTCAGTCTGAACTTTCCAGCTCCAGTCCCAGCAAACGCACACTTACACACATACCCATGTGGCCCAAGTTTTTTTGTTTGTTTGTTTTGTTTAGCAGGCCCCGGCTGGGTTCGAACCCACCACCCCCAGGGCCCGGGTGGGCACTCTAACCACTGAGCTAGGAGTGCCCAACCCATGTGTCCCAATTGGTGGTACACGTGAAGATGAGCACATGAAAACTCCAGACCTCGAAACAGAGTCTCTCAGGTTATAACTGGGCTATAGCTCGCATTAATGTACACAGCTATGATTTAATATTAATAAAAAATAAAATAAAATAAAATAATAAAAGACAAAAACAACAACAACAACAACAACAAAAACAACAGAGTCTCTCTTGCCCCCACACCGTCCAGGGCTTGAAAGAGTGGTAACTTCCTTGCCCAAAGCACTTGTAAGAATGAAACGCGTTTTCAGTCTGTGGTCTTAGAGAAAAGGCAGTTAAACCAATTCATCTGTCAGTGCAAATTTAAAGTGCAGCCTTATAGACTTTATAAATGATGAAACCCTTCAAAATAAAGAAATAGTAGAACTGTGATTTACACAGGCCCTTTCCACTGTGTCTCCGTCTAAAGAACACCAGTGCCTGGGGGAGGGTCATCTTCTCTCTCATTTTGAGTCTTTGTGTTAAATGAAATTCCAAAGTGCCTTGATACTGAATTGTCTTTCTCTTTACTGTGGAGGACTTCTCCATGAGGGTGACCAACTTGCTTTTATGATAAATAATCACCCCCCCTTCACACACGTACATTTTATCAAATCTGCTAATATTTCTATTGGTAAGCATCAAAGCAAACCAAAACATCTCATCACTTAGAATGGATTTTCAAATACAGTTGTACATTTGGAGTAGTATCTAATGAGAGATTATTTTTGTCCAGTGATAAATTTTTATCATTTTATAAAACAAAAATAATCTTTAAAATAATCCTATGTAATGTGTGAGGAAGAAAAGATTGCCCCCTCAATTATCCAAATTAAAAATATAAAAAAAAATTGAATTTAAATTTATTAAATAATGTGTTAAAGATATTCTAGCTAATACATTATGGAGATGAGAGTCAAATATTGTCTTAGTGTAAATTACATGAAAAACTGAGTACTATACTAGTATTTCTGCTGGTGGGACTGCAAATTATTATTTACAATCTCTAGAGAAAACAGTAGGGAGCTTCCGTAAAGAGGTAAATGGAGAACTAACATTTGATTCAGAAATCCCGCTACTAGGTATCTACAGAAAGGAAAAGATATCATTTTATCAAAATAACCCCTGCACTCAAATGTATATTTGTAGTAAAATTCACAAGTGCAAAGATGGGGAATCAACCCAAGTGCCCTTCAATTCATGAGTAGATTCATGAGTAATAAAATATGGTATATGTATACCATGGAGTATTACTCAGCCATAAAAAGGATGAATTAGTGCCTTTTTATTATCATTAAATCATAGCTGTGTACATTAATACGATCCTGGGGCACCATACACTGGTTTTATAAACAGTTTGACACATTTTCATCACACTGGTTAACATAGCCTTCCTGGAATTTTCTTAGTTATTTTGTTAAGACATTTATATTCTACATTTACTAAGTTTCACATATACCCTTGTAAGATGCACCACAGGTGCAATCCCACCAATCACCCTCCCTCTGACCATTCCCCCCCCCACTCTCCCCTCTCTTTCCCCCTTCTCCCTCTTCGTAGGTTATAACTGGGTTCTAGCTTTCATATGAAAGCCATAAATTAGTTTCATAGTAGGGCTGAGTACATTGGATACTTTTTCTTTCATTCTTGAGTTACTTTACTAAGAAGAATATGTTCCAGCTCCATCCATGTAAACATGAAAGAGGTAAGGTCTCCATCTTTCTTTAAGGCTGCATACTATTTCACAATTTATTAATCCATTTGTGGATCAATGGGCACTTAGGCTGTTTTCATGACTTAGCAATTATGAATTGGGCTGCAATAAACTTTCTGGTATAAATATCTCTGTTATAATGTGATTTTTGGTCTTCTGGGTATATACCTAGTAGAGGAATTATAGGATTGAATGGCAGATCTACTTTAGATTTCTAAGTGTTCTCCATACATCTCCAAAAGGAATGTATTTATTTGCATTCCTACCAGCTGTGTAGAAGTGTTCCCTTTTCTCCACATCCACGCCAACATCTCTGGTCTTGGGACTTTGTGATTTGGGCTAATCTTACTGGAGTTAGATGGTATCTCAAGGTAGTTTTGATTTGCATTTCTCTGATGATTAAATGTTGAGCACTTTTTCATATGTCTGTAGGCTGTGCGCCTGTCTTCTTCAGAGAAGTTTCTCTTCAAGTCTCTTGCCCAGTCTGTGATGGGATCACTTGTTCTTTTCTTGCTTATACGTTTGAGTTCTCTGTGGATTCTGGTTATTAAACCTTTGTCAGAGACATAACCTGCAAATATCTTCTCCCATTCTTAGGGCTGTCTACTTGCTTTATTTACTGTGTTCTTGGCTGTGCAGAAGCTTTTTAGTTTGATCAGGTCCCAGTAGTGTATTTTTGAAGCTGCTTCAATTGCCCAGGGAGTTTTTATGAAATACTCACCCAGACCAATTTCTTCAAGGGTTTTCCCTGCACTCTCTTCTAGTATTTTTATAGTTTCATGTCTTAATTTTAAATCTTTAATCCAGTGAGAGTCTATCTTAGTTAATGGTGAAAGGTGTGGGTCCATTTTCAGTCTTCTACAGGTTGCCAGCCAGTTCACCCAGCACCATTTGTTAAATAGGGAATCTTTTCCCCACTGAATGTTTTTAGTTGGCTTGTCAAAGATCAAATAATGGTAAGCAGCTGGACTCATCTCTTGGTTCTCTTTTCTGTTCCAGACATCTACTTCTCTGTTTTTGTGCCAGTACCATGCTGTTTTGATCACTATCAATTTATAGTATAGTCTGAGATTAGGTAGTGTGATTCCTCCTGCTTTATTTTTATTTCCGAGTAATATCTTGGCTCTTCAAGTTTTTTTCTGATTCCATATAAAATGAAGTATTATTTTTTCAAGATCTTTAAAGTATGACAGTGGAGCTTTAATAGAAATTGCATTAAAATTGTATATTGCTTTGGGTAGTGTGGACATTTTAACAATATTGATTCTTCCCAGGCATGAGCATGGTATGTTTTTCCATTTGTTAACATTTTCAGCTATTTCTTTTCTTAGAGTTTCATAGTTCTCTTTACAGAGATCTTTCATGTCCTTTGTTAGATAAACTCCCAAATATTTCATCTTCTTTGGCACTACTGTGAATGGAATAGTGTCCTTAACTGTTTTTTCAACTTGACTGTTGTTGGTATATATAAAAGCTACCAATTTATGAATGTTGATTTTGTAACCTGAGATGCTGCTGTATTCCTTGATCACTTCTAAGAGTTTTGTAGTAGAATCCATGGTGTTTTCCAGATATACAATCATATCATCTGTGAAGAGCAAAAGTTCGATCTCTTCTGACCCAAAGGGATACTTCTAACCCTATATGGATACCTTTTCTTCCCTAATTGTGGTGGCTAAAACTTCCATTACAATGTTAAAGAGCAGTGGGGACAATGGGCAGCCTTGTCTGGTTCCTGATCTGAGTGGAAATGATTTCAATTTAACTCCATTCAATGCAATTATTGGCTGTGGGTTTGCTGTAGATGTCTTCTATTGGTTTAAGAAATGTCCCTTCTATACCAATTTTCTTAAGTGTTCTGATCATGAAGGGATGCTGGATATTATCAAAAGCTTTTTCTGCATCAACTGAGAGAATCATGTGGTCTTTAGATAAAAATGGAGACCATTATTCTAAGTGAAGTATCTAAAGAATGGAAAAGCAAGCACCACATATACTCAATACTAAATTGGAGGTAGTTTATCAACTCCTATGTGCTCATAGGGAAACAAAGCCAAATGAAATTTGAGTGGGAGAAGGAAGGAAGGGTAAATTCCTCCTCAATGGGTACCTTGCATAGGTACATTGCACCCTTTCTGGGTGAAGGCAACATCAATAATTTTGACTTAAAATTTAGAAAAGCAGACTATGTAATTAAAACATATGTACCCCCATAATATACAAAAATAAGTTTATTTATTTTTATTTATTTATTTATTTATTTTTGAGACAGAGTCTCAAGCTATTGCCTTGGGTAGAGTGCCAAGGCATCACAGCTCACGGCAACCTCAAACTCTTGGGGCTAGGTGATTCTCTTGCCTCAGTCTCCCAAGTAGCTGGGACTACAGGCACCCGCCACAACGCCCAGCTATTTATGTGGCTGGCGCTCCAGCTGCTGAGCAACTGGTACTGAGCCATGAAATAAATTTTAAAAATAAAAAAATTGCAAACACAAGTTAAAGTTGTTCATATCACTAAATTGTTAAGATTTTTTTAAAACATACTGTTTTACAGCAACTTACAACTTAAAACTACTGATGCCATAAACATGAATTCTCCATTATTAATAAAAATGATGTACAGTGTGCCACAGTCACTCAATCAACACTTTCCAGAGATCACCTTGAATTGGTAGGGTTTAGAATAGACCTGGCATTGCCTTACTTGGTTATTAAGCTTTATGGAGCAGCAATTCTTCATTTGCTCCAACTTTATGTGAAAAGGACAGTGCAACAGATGTAGAACAATACATTTTCAGCAAGTCACCCCAGGAATGTGCAGTGATGGCCTCATTAATGCTTTATTGAAACTGCAATATCTAATCTCTGAACATATCACTCAGTGTCCTCAGATCATTCAGTTCTTCAAATGCCAAGTTTATGGCATGGCACAGGATAAGAATATAGGCACAGCAAAAAGTAAAAAAAATGTGAGTTTGTTTCTTAGCAAAATTTAATTCCAGGGCTCCCTCCCTTTCAAAATGTATAGATTCATGAAAAATACTGACAATATGTTTTGTGTCATATTAAATAAGGTTAAGGAGAGAGGAATATAGTTGTTTTTATTTCACTGTGAAGATAAAGAGGAAAATATTTTTAAACAAACATATTAATTTAGTTTACCTTCTGTTCTGAACCCAATGCCAATATAAAATTTGAAGTAAAGAAATAGTTGGCAACCCTCAGCATTTTACACAGCATACCCTTTCACAGTGTTTGTAACACCCAAGGATGTCACAATAATTACAACATATATTCTAAAATTATCTTAACAGAATGAGCTTGAGTTTAAGTTTCTCATAATAAAATATATCATGAAATTTTGGGGTGAAAGGCAAAATAAACATTAAAATTTTAAACAATTTGGAGAATAGTGTGTTCACAATATTTGATAATTCTGGAGAGTGTAACAATTTTGGAAATTCATTGTTTCGTTCCCATTATAATTTAATTTCTCTACTTAATCATTTTGCAGTCACTATATTGTTTTCATAAAATGATATCAGACTCTTTCTTTTCCTGACATGTTGGTGGTAAAACTAGTGAAAGAGAAAGGAGTTAAAGTGACTCCAAGATGTCTAGCTCAGGTGTCTAACTAGATGCCATTAACCAAGGTGAAAGGGCATAGGGAGAAAGGAAAATTGAGGTGTAAGTATTTGACCATTTAAAAGAATAATATTGTATTTTAAATGTCTATAGAGTACATAGAGATGTTTAGTGGGAAGTTGGAAATATGTATCAGTTAGATTCAGAAACATGTTCAAATCTACAGATAAAGGACAGAGAATCACCCCTGTTTGAAGGAGCAGCTATGGGACAGGTCAAGCTACTCAGAGAGACGATGGGCCATGGCTTTAAGGTAGAGGATTAATTCTATTTTGGGTGGCTGAGAAGTGTGGATGGACGTAGCAGTGGAGGCTCCCTTTTTTACAACTTCCTCAGTAAAGGAAAGACAAAATTCTTGATAGATTTTAGGAGAAGAAATGTTAAGTGCAGTTTCATATATATATATATATTTTTTTATTTTTTTTTAATTTTCTTCCTTGTCTTTTATACTAAAGAGTTATAGGGTTGTTAGTGGGACTTAAGGTTATTTTTTAATGAGGTAAAGAATCTTTGGACTTAATTAACCTACCATTAAGAAAATTAGAGAGAGATTCTAGAATATACATAATTCTTACTTGAGGCAGAGAGAAAGGCAAGGAAGAAACACTTTGCCCATGAACTCTAAGAGTAGATACAGTACAACTGGAAGCAAAAGGAGCTGCATTTGTACACAGCCCTCCTCCAGTGCTACCTTTCTCTCCTCTGTGTATTCACAGTGGAGACAATTCAGAGTTTAATCAATGGATTGAGAATTGGGAGATCATAGTGTTTTCTTTCCTTTTGATTACTTCCTAGCTTACTCATACTCAGTTTGACTATGTCCCAAACAGTCTATTTTACTTGCATTTTTCAAAGCCAATATAAAAGTATAAATCTACAGTAAATGTTCCTTTTTAATGACTAGATGATAGCCAATGAATTGTCAATTCATTCAAACCGACTAGATATGTAAGAAGCATGAGACAATAGGAATTGCATTTCAGGATGAAAATAGAGCTCTGAATGCCCAATTATTAGCAAATTTAAAATCTTACTAACTATATTTACACATCTAGATTAGCTTATAATTTCTAGAGATAAGAATATTAAAATATAGTCACTGGCCCTTCTCTAACAGTGGAGACCATTTTTATGCCGCCTGAATAAATTGTTTTCATGGTATAATTGTGGTCTTGGGAATTCTAACTAAACCCTTGAATATCAACAAAGTTGCAATACCCCCTCTCACTCCACTAAAAGCCATTGGCTGTCCATAATTATAGTGTAATTACCTATGTGTGGGTCTATGCACATTCACACATAAAACAAATGTGCATATGCACCTTTCGATAGGCAGATGATATTTTATTACAGTTATAGGAAAGATTCAGTATGCAATAACTGTCTATTGACAGAGCAAATATTATTTAAATTATTATTATTGCCACAAAATTGACTACTGTATTACACCTTATATAGAGAAGATAGCTCAAGAATTCACTGAAGTACAAAGACAACTTTCAAAAGGCAGTTATCACCTTTGAATAATGAATCTTAGTAATGGCTATGTAAGAAAACATCTGAAAGATGGTAAAATATATATTTTAGCACTGTATATATACAAGGTAAGGCACTCTGATCTCAATCGTCAGTACAAGTTTTTTGTTTCCATTTATAAAGATCGAATTCCAATTTTTGAAGTGAGTTATTATTGCTTATCTTCATTTAAGGTCAGGCAAAATTGTGAACGTGTTAATCAAAGAGAATACTTATTGTCATATCTCACTTCTGACATTTAAGAAAAACTCTTCATGCAAATTAAGTATGTGACTAACCTGCCAAGATAGTATATCAAATACTTAACACAGAAACACAATGAACTTCTCTATATTGACTGAAGTCCTTCATCTGTCTTCTCTCAAGTGCAAATTAGACTTAGATTTCTCCTCTTTGAAGTAGAGTTACCCTGTACATATGCAGCTTAAAGCACACTTAAGTCTAACATGAATCAAAGTTAAAGCATCACTTTAAAATATTTCCAAGCATAGGACTTTTATAAAAATAAAAATATACCCAATCCAAAAGGAACGTTAAATTCATCAAGCTATTTTTTTTTTTTTGTAACTTATAATTGGCTTTTTAAAAACTTAAAATATCAGTTCATTTTCCCCTCAGATAATTTCCTTCAAATACTTGACTCTGTTATGACATCTGATTTTTAATGATTAACTACCTATTTTGTTCTGATTTACAGAGTCTATTTATATTACAAATTGGACTTCATCAGATAGGAAACTGAATTGGCTATAATTGGGATGGAGTTGTTCTGCCTCGCGTTTTATGAATTGGAAAGGCAGTGGGTGGTAATGAATCCACCATAAAACCCACCCGCTTCTTTCCAGAACAGCACCCCTTCTCAGGAGCCTCTGGAGTGGGACGTGCCACTGCTCACGCTCCCCTGAGCTTATGATTGCTAGAGTGGCCAGCCAACTTCCAAGTCTGAGAGTCTTTTATTGATCTAAGCCACAGGGGCAACAGGGTACAGCGGAAAATAGTACCTTGTTCAATCAAGAGTAGTTTTCCATAACTGATAAAATCAGAAGCTGTGCAAAGTTAGAATGCCACGGAGAGAAGAGAGGCTGCTTTATTCCAGTTTAGTAAATACAGAACCTCCGAGGCTGACCAGCTCCCTACATTGACCACCTCCTTTAGCTGACCTAATTTCCAATAGCCTGGGCTCACCCACATGTACATATCACAGTAGGCCTAGTTCCTCACGGTGACCAGTTTGGTCCCTGGCTGGTCATCTTACAGAAGTTCTACTGTATCTGTTTAGCCTCTATATCCTATCACAACCCAGGGCTGTTGTTTCCAATGCAAATAGGGCGTGGTATTTGACCTTGGAAATTCCTGGGATTTTAGTTGAGTTTATGTAGAAGATTTGTCTTTCATCATGTCATTTTTCTCTTTCTCAATTTCAAATTTAACGGTCTTTTAATGAAGTACAGGACACCATACAAGTTTAAGAATAAAACATTGATCCTATTATTAATTTATCATCTAATTTTGGTGTGATATTTATCTTTTATTATGATCCAACAAACAAAAGAACCATGTAACTTCATCTTGCATTTTAATTTTACCTTAATTTCTACCTAGTGGTTTATTTGATCATAATTATTTTGGCATCAGAATAAGCCCATCTATTATTGTTTATCCAGTGCAAGCCCGTGAGACACCAGAAAACCTTCATATGACAAAATGATGCAGAAAATTTCATTACATTTCTGTAACAGGTCATATGTTCACGGTTGCAGGTCATGTTCCCTGGGAAGCTGATGCGGAGCTGGAGATTTGTCGTGCTGGAAGTTTATTAGGGAGCGCTTTCAGAAGCAACTTCTGTGTGGGAGGAAGGAAGGAAGGATCCAGTGGGGAGAAGTCAGGCTGCTGTACCATCATCGCAAAGGCCTAAGCGGGTTCCTGAGGGAGTCCTGGAGCTAAGACAGCCGGCCAAGTGGGCCTCCATGAGGCAGGGTAGCTGGATCTTTATACCAGAAGGAAAGTTAAGCATCTACTCATGGGATAAAGGTGATCACAGAGAAGGCAATATTACCCTGCACAAGCAAATCACCTCAGCAGCAGACAAGCCCTGGAGGAGACAACCCTCCAGCCCCACAGTTAACACTCCAACACTCACAGAAATGTGGGCTGCAATTCTGAAAGGGGTGCTGGGCAGTCACACGTCTAAATTTATCTGCACTGAGCAACAAGCCTTTTTCTTGTCATTTTGAAATTAAGAGTTTGGGACACATTTGTTCATTGCAAATCCAAATGCTTCCTCTTTGCCATGACAGAAATCTTGGTGCTGGTATAACATGGAGATGTAAAACTCATCAGCAGAGGACATTCTGTTTCTTTCCTTTTTCCCCTGTCTGTGATTCTTGTCCCAAATCTTACTTGTACACTTTGTTTCAGGCACATCTCTGGATAGCAATTAAAGACGTTATCAGTGCTTCGTATATCTCCCATTAGAAAAAGAAATATGTTTCCCCAAAGTCAGGGTGGATATAACCAAGTAGGTCGTGAGTGGCTACTGAAATCTTGGCAAAAATATGATGCCAAAATGCACATGCTGGCACTGCACTTCTTTTTGATAGACTAGCAGGTACAATTGTTTTTTTCTTTCCAATTTAAATACAACTATTTGGGCTGAAACAATGGTAACCATTGATCAGTTTCCATGAATAAATAAAACTTATTATTTACTGTGAAACAGCAAGTGGCATAAAACAAAAAGCAGGACACATGCTGATAGGATCATTTGAAAATTCAGTAACTGAGTTTTGCAAAATTTTCAATGGACTGTACAATTAAATATTGAGAAAGAAATGGAAATGAGACAGAAGAAACTTTATGCATTAGATAATTGGGTCCTTCAGGAATGTCCCTAGATAATGGAGCACCACTGGGAACTTTTCCTGAAAAACGACTTGACAGAGCTGTAAATAGAGGCAAATCTGGGTTTAATGGCAAGAACTTAGGGCCCTGAATATCAAGACAAAGATATAGAATCTATCACAAATAGCAGGCGTCCTCAAACTTTTTTTTTTTTTTTTTTTTTTTAGTTATAAGATATGTGAGATTTTATTTAGAGCCCTTTGCTTTTAACTTAATAAAGCAGAATCATTAAGAAATCGCTTACAATCCTCAAATCAGTTTCTTTGCATTTGTTTCCTCTGTCAGCAGCAGTGTTTTAAAATATACTAGATTTATATTTAAATATATGTATTCAATATATAAAGTGAGAGAAAGTGTCATATA
>CAUYPK010080067.1:0-19510 GCA_963574355.1 Loris lydekkerianus | reverse complement strand
TTAGCAAAGTATCTCAAGAATGGAAGAAAAAGTATCCAGTGTACTCAGCCCTACTATGAAGCTAAATTATAGCTTTCACATGAAGGCTATAACACAACTATAGCACAAGACTATGGGGAAAGGGCCAAGGAAGGGGAAGGGAGGGGGGAGGTTTTGGTGGACGGAGGGTAATGGGTGGGGCCACATCTATGGTGCCTCTTACAATGGGTACAGGTGATTGCACTAATGTAAAAGAAAACAAAAAGAAAAATAAATAAATAAATAAAAAGTAGAAAATTAATTACTTCAGTTAATAAAAAAAAAAAAAGAAAGAAAACTTGCTAATTTAACGTATAGGTTCTAGTAGCTTTTTAAGTAAATTCCAAAAGATTTTCCCCATATGACCACATCATCCAAGAAAAAGATAATTTTACTTTTTTCTTTCCAGTCTTGATACCTTTAATTTTCTTGTGTGCCTTATTGTACTGGCTATAACCTCCAGTACAATATTGGCTAGAATAAGAGCAGATATCCTAGTCTTGTTCCTGATCATAAGGAGAAAGAATTCTGTCTTTCTCTAGTATAATATTAAATTGTTTCATATCTTAATCTGAAACCATTCAATCTTTTACTTTAAGTAGCTATAGGTTAATTATAGATTGTGATTCTTATCAGGTTGAAGATTTTCCTTTCTATTTTTAGGTGAGCATTTTTATCAGAAATGGATGGTGGATTTTGTCAAATCCTTTCTTGCATTTATTGAGATGTTCACAGAGGTTTTTTTTTTTTGAGACAGAGTCTTATTTTGTCACCCTCGGTAGAGTGCCGTGACATCACAGCTCACAGCAATCTCCAGCTCTTAGGCTTAAGCGGTTCTCTTGCCTCAGCCTCCTGAGTAGCTGGGATTACAGGTGCCCACCACAACACCCGGCTATTTTTTTGTTGCAGTTTGGCAGAGGCCATGTTTGTATCTGCCACCCTCACTGAGCCACAGGCGCCATGCCTCACAGAGCTTTTTTTAATTTTCAGTCTGTTAATACAGTGAATTACATTGATTTACTTATAAATTATTGATTTCAATTTCACCCCCCAAATTTAAAATAATTATTTCATCTATGTCTATCATAAATATTTGTCTGCTCTCAATATTAGCATAGCAAAGCTATCATTGTAGAACGACTTGGGAAGTTATTTCTACTTCTTCATTTCCTGGATCATTTTGTGGAGAATTAATATTACGCCTTCATTATAAGTTTGGTAGACTACATCAGGAAAGCCATCAAGAATTTGTGTTGTCTTCGTGTGAAAGTGTCTTCTGAAATTCAATTTTTAAAATAGCTATAAGGTGACCCAAGGCAATGAGTGTGTGCTGAATAGGACAAATCCAAAGAAATTTACACAAACCCACATCAGTGTCAAACTTCTGAAAACTAAGACAAAGACAATGTCTTGAACGCAGAAAAACAAATCACAGTTTAATTATGGAAGAAAACTCCACAACAATTCAAATGAGAGTGTAGTTCTATTCAGAAACCATGAAGACCACAAGAAAGTGGCATAACATTTTTCAACTGGTTGAAGAAAGACTATCAACTCCCAAATTTTACTTTTTTTTTTTTTTTGTAGAGACAGAGTCTCAGTTTATTGTCCTAGGTAGAATGCTGCGACATCACACAGCTCACAGCAACCTCAAACTCCTGGGCTTAGGTGATTCTTTTGCCTCAGCCTCCCAAATAGCTGAGACTACAGGTGCCCATCACAATGCTCGGCTATTTTTTTTGTTGCAGTTTGGCAACAAAACTGAGTTTGAACCCGCCACCCTCGGTATATGGCGCCAGCGCCCTACCCACTGAGCCACAGATGCCATCCAACTCCCAAATTTTAGATCTAGCAAAAATATCTTTTAGAATAATGTAGAAATCAAGAAATGAAAAACAAAGAAAGATTAAAAAAAAAAAAAAAACAGAAGAAAAACTTTCTTGTCAGTAGACCTATCCTCAAATAATGGCTAAAGGAAGTTCCCTAATATAAATACAATGATAAAAAGAACAAATCTTAAACTATTCAGAAGGAAGAAAAAACAATGGAAGGAGTAAAAAATATATTTAATTTGATAATAATTTCTTCTGCTCTTGAGTTTTCAAACTGTGTTTGACAATTGAAAGGATAATTGTTATGCTGTCTGATGTGCTTCTAAATGTACGCAGAGGAAATATTTAAGACAAGTATATTATAAATGGATAAGGTGTTATAAGGGAAGTGAGGTTTCTATACTTCACACAATTTAATAAAATATCAACATCAGTAGACTGTGATAAGTTATGTAAGATATCTTTACATTTAATGTAGTATCCAGCTCAGCTACTAAGAAAAATGTATAAGGAAATACACTGGAAAACATTACAGGTAAATGAAAATGAAATTCTAAAAAATGTTCAAGTAACCTACAGGAAAGTGGAAAAACAAAACCAAAAGACAACGGAGAAATGAAAAGTGGGAAATAAATGCAAAGCAAAAAAACAAAATGACAGGCTTAAAACTTCAAATATTGATAGTATTATATAAAATCTAAATTATATACAAACACAGTTAAAGGACAAATGTTGGCAGAGTGGATAAAAAGACATGGCCTAACTCTACTGTCTACAAGAAACTCACTTTAATACTATATTTTACTATATATACTAAATATACTATACTAATGATATAGGTAGGTTGAAAGTATATAATGGAAAGAAGTATGCCATTAATCGAAAAAAAGGTGGCATTAATATCATGTGAAGTAGACTTTGAAGTCTACATTAAAGTTTAAAGCAAAGAAAATTACTAGAGGTAGAGAAAGACATTATACAATGTTAAAGAGTCAAAAAGGCATAACACTCCTAATGCACTGAACCATAAGCTCCAAAATACGGGAAGCAAAAACTGATATAGCTAAAAGGAAAAACAGCCATCTCCACAATCTCCACAATCATCTTTGGAGATTGTTATCCCCCTTCTATCAATAATTTATGAAAAAAACTAGACAGGACTTAGAACTCAACAACACATCATCTAGTAAGATATTATTGAGACTGATAGACCATTCTATCCAACAATGTTCTTTACAAATGCCATAGATACAACTCAATATAGATCATGTCCTAGGCCATAAAACAAACCTCAACAAATGAAAAAGAATTGAAATCATATAGAGTATGTTTTTTGACAATAGAATTTAAGTAGAAGTTAATTATAAAAATATTACAGAAATATGTTTTAAAATATAGAACTAGCCAAGTGTGGTGGCTCATGCTTGTAATCCTAGCACTCTGGGAGATCAAGGCCTATGGATTGCTTGAGCTCAGGAGTTAGATGCCAGATTGAAAAAGAGTGAGGTCCTGTCTCTAAAAATAGCCAGGTGTTTTGGCGGGCGCTTATAGTCCCAGCTACTTTGGGAGGCTAAGGCAAGAAGTCCCAGCTACTTGGGGAGGCTGAGGCAAGATCTCTTGAGTCCAAGAGTTTGAGGTTGCTGTGAGCTCTAATGTCACCACACTCTACCAGGGGCAAGAAAGGGAGACTCTGTTTCATAAACAAATAAATGAATAAATAAAAAATAAAATGTAGAACTAAACAGCACACTTCTACATAATTCATGGGGTAAAGAACAAATCTTATAGCTGTGCATTGTGGTGGGCACCTGTAGTCCCAGCTCCTTGGGAGGCTGAGGCAAGAGAATTGCTTAGGTCCAAGAGTTTGAGGTTGCTGTGTGCTATGATGCCTCAGCACTCTACCAAGGGTGACATAGACCAAAAAAAAAATCTTATGGGAAATAGAAAAAAATAGATTGAACTGAATAAAAACATAACAAAAAAATCAAATCAAGGACACATATAAAGCAGGGCTTAGAGGAAAATTTATAGCACTAACTGCTTATACAGGTACAATCTGCCTTCTGTACCCACAGGTTCTGCATATGTAGATTTCATCTGCTGAGGATTGAAAATATTTGGGAAAAAAAGATGTTTGTATAGGTACTGAACATGCATAGACCCTTTCTTTTTCTGATTGTTTCCTCCTAAAAAATGTAGTGAAAAATCATTTATGTAACATTTTCCTTATGTTAGGTATTATAAAGTAATCTAGACATTATTTAAAGTGTGAAAGATAAGTGTAGGTTATATGCAAATAAGACACCATTTTATCTAAGGAACTTAAATATCCGTGCATTTAGGTAATTTGTGTGTGTTTGCGGCGGGGAGGAGGAATTCTGGAACCAATGCCCATGGATACATCGGGACTGTGTTAGGAAAGAGAAAAAGCCTCAAACTGATAACCTGAACTCCCACCTCCAGGACCTAGAAAAATAAGAAAAAATAAACTCAAAGAAAGCAGAAGGAAGTTAAAAACAGCAAAGAAATAATAATGAAAGTAATAGATACTGAAGAAATTGAAAAACAAATATAATGGAAAAAATAAATGTGGAAAATTTATTTCCTTGGAAAGAACAGTATATTTGATAACCTCTAGCAAAACTGACAGGAAAAGAGAGAGAGAAAGAAGACACAAAGCAGCAGTATCAGTAATGAAACATCAGAGATCACGACATATCCTGCCATCTTTCAAATGATAGTAAAGGAATATCACAGACAACTTAGTGTTAAAAATTTTTACTACTTAGTTGAAATGAATTTGTAATTAACAACTCCATCATTTTCAGATTTAGAGGTTTTCACTGTGGAATTCTACAAAACTTAAAAAAGAGTTCATGCTAATTCTACATAATCATTTTTATAAAATAGAGGAGGAGATTACACTCTGTAACCCATTTTATGAAGCTTATATTACCCTGATTTTAAAAAAACACAAAGATAGTACAAAAGAAGAAAACTATAGACTAATGTCTCCTATGAATATAGATGCTAAAATTCTTAAGAAAATACTAGGAAATAGATTTCAGCAATGCCAAAAAAAAAATTATACACCGTGTCTTAGTAAGTTTTATTTCAGGAATACAAGGCTAGCTTGATATTTGAAAGCCCATCTATATAATTCACCATTTTAGTAAGCAAAAGAATAAATATATTAATTGATAACAAAAAAATTTGGTGAAATGCAACATTTATAATGAAAACACTCAAAAATTTTGAAATATAAGGGAGCTTCTTCAAATTGATTAAACACATCTACAGAAAACCTATAATATCATACTTAATAGAAAGATTGAATGCCTTTCTTCTATAATTAGGAACAAGGCAATTCCATCCACTGTAACCATTGTTTCTGAATGTGGTACTGAAAACTCTAACCAGAACAGTACATTAAGAAAAGGAAACAAACCAAATTGTGGTATATGTGTACCATAGAATACTATTCAGCCACAAAAAAGAGGAAAACTTTACATCTTGTATGTTTACCTGGATGGAATTGGAATATATTCTTCTTAGTAAAGTATCTCAGGAATGGAAAAAAAAGTATCCAATGTACTCAATACTATTATGAAACCAATATATAATCACTTATACATTCATATGAATGATAAAACACAAATGGAGTGGAGGGAGGAGGGAGGGCATTTGGCGGGATATATTTGCCTAATATGCACAGTGCAAGGGTACTTTCAAAACAACTAAGAGTAAATTATAAATGTCTTACCATAAAAAATAAGTAAGTGAGGTGATGATTATGTTAATCAGTTTGATTTATGCATTCAATGTTGTATATCAAATCATCACATTGTGCCCCATAAATGTATACAAGTAAGATTTTGTAAAAAATTAAAGTAAAAAAAGAAAAGGAAATAAAAGCATGCAAATAAAGAAATGAAACTTCCATATTAGCATCGTTATTCTACAGGAAAAAAATCCTAAGGAAAGATACATACATGGCCACAAATTGGAAAAACTATACCATTTGCAATCACTGAAAATACTAGGTGTAAATATAATAGAAACTGCATTGGACTTGTATGTCAGAAGCTACAGAATGATGAGAATGAAATTTTAAAAGTTCTAAATAAATGGAGAGATATAATCTGTCATAACATGGTATAGATGTTAATTCTCCCCAAACTGATATGCAAGTAAAACGCAATGCCTGTCAAAATCCCAGCAAAATTGGCTTTTAGATAAATACAAGATTATGGAAAGGCAAAGTGACTAAAACAGCTAAAACAATTTTGACAAGGAGGAATAAAGTGGGAGAAATCACTTAACCCACTTTCAAGACTCGTATAACTGCAGTAATCTATACTATGTGGTGTTAGTGGAGGGACAGATGTCCATAGGGACAGAGCAGACTAGAGAACCCAGGCATAGCCCTAACAAGTATGACCAACTGGTTTTCTTTTCTTTGTTTTGAGATGGACTCACTCTGCTGCCCGGGCTAGAGTGCTGTGGTGTCATCATACCTCACAGCAATCTCAGCTTGTTGGGCTCAAGTGATCCTCTTGCCTCACACTTCTGAATGGCAAGGACTATAACAAACCTGCCACCACACTGTGAAAATTTTTCTATTTTTTAGTAGCCATAGGACACACACTTTCTTAAGCTGGTCTCAGCGTGCTAGATTACTGCTTCCAGCTTGTTTCTTTCTTTTTCTTTCTTTTTTTTTTTTTTTTTTTTTTTTTTTGCAGTTTTTGGCCAGGGCTGGGTTTGAACCTGCCACCTCCAGCATATGGGGCTGGTGCCCTACCCCTTTGAGCCACAGGTGCTGCCCTTTTTCTTTGTTCTTTAAAATTTTTTTACAAAAATGCACAAACAAATTAACTCAAAACAGTCATTGTTTACAATGTAAAAGGAAAGATTTTGATAGGATGTTGGAAAGATTACGTAGGAGAAAATCTTTAGGGCCTATGGCTTAGTAAAGAGCCTCAGGTAAGATCTAAAAAATCTTGATCCCCAGATAAAAGAAACCTTTAAAGATTATTAAAAGATAAGGCACAGACTGGTGAAAAATATTTGTAAGTATCGTATTAGACACAGGACTCATGTATGGAATATGTAATGTGTCCTCACAACTCAATGGTGGAAAGTAAAACAAAAACCCCCACAAAATCCAATGATAAAGCAACAACAACAAAACTATCAAAGGGCAATTCACTGAAGATGATATACAGATTAAAAATAAGCTCATAAAAATGTTCAGCATCACTAGCCATTAGAGAAATGCAAATTAAGACTATGGGGAGTTACGATGTATAATATCACATATATTAAAACACCTAAAATAATAAGTACTAACAATACCAAATGCTGGTGAGGTTGTGGAGAAACTTGATATATATTGCTATTGATAACTCTGGCAAAGAGTTTGATAGTTTCTTGAAAAACTATGTACACTTACCATACATTTTACCAATTGTACTCATGGGCATTAATCTTAAAGAAATGAGAACTGTGTGCACCCCCAAAACTGTGTATTGTTGCTAATAGCAGCTTTATTTGTAATATCCGCAAATGAACACACCAAAATGTCTCTCAATAGTTGAATGAATAAGCAAATGGTGGCATATCCATTCCACAGAATATTACTGAGAAATAAAAAGGAATGAATTGCAGATACTATGACAACTGGGATGAATTTCAAATGTTCATGCTGAATTTAAAAAGCCAAACTCAAAGGTGACATAGTGAATGATGCCATTTATGTAACATTCTCAAAATGAAAAATTATAGAAATAAAGAGTAATTAATGGTTACCAAGGTCTAGGAACAGTGAGAAGAAGGGAGTGAATGTCTCCATAAAGGGATAGCAACAGGGAAATCTTTAAGGTGAGGGAATAATTCTGTGTCTTGATTGCAATAGTAATTACATGAATAGAATAAAATGACATAGAACTATACTCACACATTGTGCCAACGTCATTTTCTCAGTTTATATTGTAATCAGTTGTGCAAGATATAACTTGGTGAAATTGGGTGAGTGCAATATGGGAACTCTGTGTACTCTCTTTACACCTTCCTAAGAATCTGTAATTGTTTTAAAAATCAAAAAGGCTTTAAAAGACAGAGGTACTCTTCCTCAGCGCCACCTATGGAGGTGGCAGCCGTCTCCTATTCTCCCTCATGGCCACCCTCAGATCCCTCTTGAAGCCGAAGATCATCAAAAAAGAGGATCAAGAAGTTTATTTGGATCAGGCAGACCGATATGTCAAAATTAAGCATAATTGGTGGAAACCCAGAGGTACGGATAGCAGGGTTTGGAGAAGATTCAAGGGCCAGATCTTGATGCCCAACATTGGTTACGGGAGCAACAGGAAAACAAAGCATATGCTGCCCAGAGGTTTCTGGAAGTTCCTGTCCACAACGTCAGGGAACTGGAAGTGCTGCAGATGTGCAATAAATATGACTGCATGGAGATTGCTCACAATGTTTCCTCCAAGAACCACAAAGCCATTGTGGAAAGAGCAGCCCAGCTGGCCATCAGGGTCATCAGTCCCAGGGCCAGGCTGCGCAGAGAAGACAGAGTCATCAGTCCCAGGGCCAGGCTGAGCAGTGAAGACAATGAGTAGACAGCTCATGTGCATATTGTATTTTTGTTTAAATAAAGCCATGAAAGCAGTAATAATAATAATAATAATAATAATAATAATAATAATAATAAAAAAGAGATAGTTAAACTACTTCTGGCAAAAGTATGGACCTGTTGAATTTTTTTCTTGTAAGTTTCTAGTTAACTCCCTGAGTTTCAAAATTGTTTTCACTGAAATCAAAAGTAAAAATATAAGTATAGTGTTACATAGCAATCAAAAAAGATTTTAAGCTCAATGGAGAAAGATTACATTGTTTAATAAACATTATTGGGAAATGGGATGTGGGTGTGTGTGTGAGAGAGAGAGAGAGAGAGAGAGAGAGAGAGAGAGAGAGAGAGAAAGGTTGAAATGCATTAAATTCTGACGTTCTGACGTTATTCAGAGGTAATTTGAGAGACTGTTTGATACAGTCTTGGTATGGGAATTTTTTTTAAAGTAGGATCAAAATACAGCATCATTATCCATTAAAGAAACATATAAAAGTTGAAGACCAAAAAATTATTCATTCAAACAGCAATATACCAACTAATTTACAAATGTCAAAGCTCAGAAAATAACAAATTACAGAATAATACACATAGCTCATATTTCAGAGAGTACAAATTGCTAAAAGCAGACTCTGAAGGCAGACCAACGTGTTCAGGTCCCAACTGTGCCTCTTCATGCTTATTAGACTTTGGATAATTTATTACCAACACTCAGCCTTGGTACTTGTTCTAAAATTGACACTAAATACTTTGTAGGCCTACATAAAGGTTTCTTGTTATTACTATCATTTTTATTGTAAAGGATATATAAAGTGTATCCATTATACTAGACAGAACTTTTCAAGTTTGGGGAAATCAATTAGAAAGGTGATCAATCCACTTGATAAAAGGGCAAATAACAAAAATTAAGTATAAGAAATACAAGTAAATAATAAATGCTTCAGGTCATTAATAATTAAAGAAATCAGTATTTTTGAAAGAAGGTGTTTTAAAATTATTGATTGTGAAACTTATTTTATTTAATTTTAAATATTATTTTTTTTGAGACACTCTGTCACCGTGGATAGAGTGCCTTGGTGTCACAGCTCACAGCAACTTCAAACTCTTAGGCTTGAGCAATACTCTTGCCTCAGCCTCCCAAGTAGCTGGGACTACAGGCATGTACCACTGTACCAGACTAATTTTTCTAAAACTATTTTAAATGATTTAAAATATTTAATTGAATATGACATGGGAAAAGTAGGCATTACCATACACTGTTAGTGGGAGTGAGGTTTAACTCCAGTTTTATGCTTTGTTCTCTGTGTTAAATTTTGGAGGTTTTCTAACGTGTTTGGGTTTGATCCTGGTGTTCTCGGACACTGGCAATGGAAGAGTTGGTGGTTAATTGTGTGGGACTTAGAAGTATACAACCTTGAGTCTTTCACTTACTTGATTTCTTTTTTCATCCAATGCCTCGGTATCACTGACTAAATCTCAGGTTTTCTGGTGGAGCAAGGGTGGTAATACGAGGGTCAGGTTTCCAAGGTGTATATACCTCACACTGCACCAGTGTGGGAAGCCTATGCTCTTTGTCTTCACAAAGTTCTGGACGGCCAGTCGTTTGCCTTTTCTTTAACATGCTCCTCTGCAGATCTTAGATTTCATCTTGCTCTCACACTTGGATTACCACTCCTCCATCTGCTTTTCATCTTCCACACATTTGTTCACATCTGTCTTCCACTGTTGTCTTTTAATTCTTTTGTCCTTGTAGGTTTACTCTTTTATTGGCATTATTTTCCATAACTTTCATTTCTAGAAGAAAAGGCAGTAAAGGGTAGGGTTCCATCGATGAAGGGTCACAGTCCCCTGCACCCTTGTAAGGTGAACCAGTCTCATTTGTGCTCCTTAAGGTAGGAGGTTCTGAGAAGGAACATTTCCAGCACTTGGGCTAGATGTAAGTTTTGGGAGATATTCTCCCCCAGCTCACACAAGCAGCTTTGCTGAAAAAATGCAGGCAGTCAGCCTTAAAGGAAAGAGTGTGCTGGAGGGTCCTCACCAAGTTGCAGCTGGAGACAGATCATCTGCCTGGGGCAATGGACCATTGCACTTAAGCGCCTACCTCTATTTACACAATAACTTTTAGTTAGTCATATAGGGAAGTGGACAAACAGAACAGACAACCCAACCCTTTGAGGTTCATCTCCATTGTTGTTTATCTCCAAATAAGTTATTCATAGTTAGAAAATTGTGTACATACTTTGCTGTATTAACGCTGATAAGGAATCTGTACCTTTTGTCTTTCTTGTTCTTGGATTATTTTTATCTGATGAGTTTGAGTATATAAGAAAGTGAATAAAGACGGCTGATTGCTGTTGTGCCTGAGCGAGCAGCAGCCATCCCTTTTAAAATCATTCATTTTGTGTGTGGTGCTGCCTCTGCATCATCGACCAGTAGCCAAGTGAAAAATTTTTTAAAAAATTATCACAAGAAGTAGGATTTAATTCCAAAATTTCAAGTTCCTTTGAAACGAATGCTGAATTCCTCTGATCATATAATTAAGCATGAATCAAACCAAGAGTGAATTCATTGTTTTATGTGGGTATATTCAATGGAGCTCTATCAAGTATGTTATTTTTACAGTTCCCTTTCTGATTTTAGATTGAGGTTTGATTCCTATTATGCTGAATGGTTGTTTTTATTTCATGCAGGCCTGCTGCATGCAGGATGGCTATATAGGACTTCTACATGGAAGACCTGTCAGCCCTTTGAGAAGGAAATAATCTTCAGAGCTAGACTGATGGAATAGTTTGTGTAGTTTTTATTTTTTAAGGTCCAAATTGTAAGGAATTTATGAGAGAAATAACTTATTCACAACATTAGAAATGTAAAAAAGCCAGAGAACTACTAGCTGTTCTAGGAAAATGTTAATTGGAATGACAATTTTTTTTAAAAAAGCCTCTTGATGTATTATAGAATGCTACTAATTTCTTAGCATGAGTCTGCTTTCACGGATGTTTTCTACATAACGTGAAAATACAAATTAAACTTAACCAGTATCATCTGATGTGTAATTACCTACATTATCCATGTAGGTGTCAGTTTGCACTTCCTCAGTGCTCTCAATGAGAAGCTTGATCTTTTCTGCTTGGTAATTGTTTTCATTTCCATTAAAAGAGAAAGGCACAGAATATAGAAAGAAATCATGCAATCTATGTGTGTCAGTAAGTCCTGGATGTCTGTTAAAACCCCACCGGAACTTGCAATTCTCTTGACAGAACATGGAGGAAGGCCTTTGTCCAGTTGCTGAATTTGTTGATGAAATGCCAAATTTCTTTATGAGAGAGAGAGACAGGGAAATGCCATTGTAGGAACTGTGCTCTTAAAAGAAGTGGTTCAGAAAAGATAAAGAGATTTTATATTTACTGGATCACCATACAAGGATGACTTTAAAGGATGTTCATTAGCACAAAATTTTTAATATTAGTTTACATGATGTTCATTAGCACCTGATTTTTAATATTAGTTTACATCTATTAAATGATGTATGAAATGTCTATCAACTGCCACCCAAAAAATGAGGACCTTCATCCTGTCACGATCTTTGTATTTAAACATTTTGACATTTCAACCTCTGTACATTCTTTACATTTACCTGGAATCCAATTTACGTTGATATACATGTATCAATATTCATGAGCTATATCATGAAGACCTGTTATACTTGGATGTAGTGACACTCAATACGTAAATATTACTTATTTTCATGCATATCTTGTTTTTATGTACAACAATGCAACAAAGGAGGCGTATGGAGTTGTAAATACAAACCTTATAGTCTGAAACAAAAGTTGCAAGAATTTCCTGTTTTCAATCTTAAAAAATCCAACTAATTTTCATCACTCCTGCTTTTCACACTATCTGGTTTCTCAAGAACTTGATCCTGATGTAGGGAGTTGCTGGTCGGGACCAATGTTCATATTCGTGAACACATTACTGGCATTTAGTCTGTGATGAGCATCAGCACATAACAACTTCTAACTTCAAAGTTTGGGTTTCAGAAATATTTATTATTTGTTTATTGCTATTTCTCCAGGATTTTCCAATCGGGATTATAATTTGGTATAGTTATAGCACAGTAAATAGAAATTTTCTTCGGTAACTACAAAAAGTAAAACCAAACGTAGTGACAATGTTCCCCATCAACTCTTACCTTTTTCTTCTCCTTCCCTTTTTTCCTTTTCTATTTCTCTTCTCTCCCTCCCATCTGCCTATCCCTCTATTGTCTTTCCTTTTTTTTTTTTTTTTTATAATAGTAAACACAGAAAATTGAGTTCATGACTATTTGAAATTGGATGGTATTTCGTAGTCATCACATTCTAAGTTAAATTACACATCTGTTCTTTAAAGCATCAAATTTGTTACAAAAGTGTGTATAAAAAATAAAACCTCCTTTGAAGCCGGGTGATATATTTTCAATGTTCTCGAATATAGGTGTAAATTGAAATGGAATAAAACAAGCAAGAGCAAACAGGGTAAGAATTAGAAACGTTTTGTCTTGGTTCTTTCATTTCCTTTATGACAGAGTACAATCGATACTTTACAACAGGGTTAATACACGCTTTTCAAACATGCTATTATTCTTTCACAAGAGCACAATAACTTTATTAGTTATGCTGTCTGTAATCCTTCCAAAGTGACAAGACTGTGTGGGTGTGTCGCTCACAAGCAATTCTTGGTGCCCTCTGTTGGAGTATTTTCAGTGTACACCAACAATAGAGACAAGAGCCGTACAGCTGCAGGTAATTTTAGAGTTGGAAGTCCTAATTTTAAGTAGGTTAATTAACTGAAACAAACACAAATAAAGATTTTTCTCAATAGTTATTGAATATTTAGATCTTATATCTGCTCTCTATTCAGTGAAGCTTGAGTTACATTACTTTGTTTAAAAGCAGTCTTAGTTTTAATTCATGTGAAGACAATAATGCAACTTGGCCAGACAAACAAACAAAAGAAAACATTTTGTAGGCCAGGCTCCAGGCTGTAATCCTAGCACTCTGGGAGGCTTAGGAAGGTGGATTTCCTGAGCTGAGGAGTTCGAGACCAGCCTGAGCAAGAGCAAGACCCCGTTTCTAAAAATAATGTGGCATTGTGTGGTGCATCTGTAGTCCCAGCTACTTAGTAGGCTGAGGCAAGAGGGTAACTTGAGCAACTTTGAAGTTGCTGGGAGCTATGTTGCCACAGATCTCTACTGAGGGTGACAAAGTGAGACTACATCTCAAAAAAAAAAAAAAAAAGCAAGAATTTTATACAGACAGGGGTCTCACTATGTTGCCCAGGCAAGTCTTGAACTCCTGGGCTCGAGCAATCTTCCCTCCTCGGCCTCCCAAAGTGCTAGGACTATATATGTGAGCCACTGCACCTGCCCAATGTTGCTTTTTGTAAGTAACATTTATATATGAGTTTTTGTGTTTCTAAAAATATGTTAAAAATAAAATCATGTGGGTAGCATCTAATACTTCATTACTAAAACATGTGTTTTAACCTATGTTTTACAAATGAAGAATACCCTTTCTCTCTGATGGATACCTTATCATCACTACCATCGTCAAAATGACTAACATTCAAAAGTATTGTAAGTTTAGAAATCAAAATCAAATAATGTGAATTAAAAATCTACAGTGTACATAACACTATATCAGGCAATTCATCACTGTAATTTCACATGGAAAAAAAATGGAAAGGAAGATGTTATGGGTGGAATTGTGTCACCAAAAAAGATACATTGAAGTCTTAACCTCAGTGCCTATGAATGTGACCCTATTTGGAAATAGGATCTTTTCAGACATCAAGTGAAGGTGAGGTTGTATTGGACTAGAGTGGATCCTTATGCAAATGCTGGAATCCTCATAAGGATAGAAATCAGAGACAGGCACACGGGAAGAAGGCTACGATGGGAGCGGGGACTGGAGTTATTTTGCCACAAGCCAAAAAACCATCAAGATTGCCAGCTGTCACCTGGGTCCAGGAAGAGGCAAAGACCCTCCTCTATAGCCTTCATAGAGAGAGAGCTCGTGGCCTGCAGACATCTTGATTTTTATCCTGCGAGCCTCTAGAACTGTGAGATAATAAATTTCTTTTAAGCCATGCAATTTAGGTTATTTTTTATGGCAACCCTGGAAACCTAGCAGAGTATTCTCTGGCCAAGTGAGATTACTCCTAGTCAGGGAGATTCTGCTATGTATTAAGGCCCTTAGAGCCCTATATGCCACACACTTTGGCTGGGAGTGCAGGCAATGCTCAGAGAAGAGTTTGTAGAAGAGACAGGTCAACTGCTTTGCATGGGATTACAAGAGCACAGTGACCAACACCAGCCGCTAAAGTCAATAAATGGTACCACCATAATGGGACTCATTCTGATTTTCCTCCAAGATGGAAATTCTGAAAAAAGAAGATGTAATATGTGCATTATTACTTTGTCAACTGCTTAATGCAGCTAGGGTCTTAAAAAAAAAATGCTTCAAGCAATTATCAATGTAGAGAATTATCAAATATGAAATGGACCATTGAGTGACAGTTTCCAATAATTTTAGGGCCAGAAGACTTAGTAACCATCTTGCTAACTTATTACCCCGTTTGGCCCTTTTCCCTATCCCTTGCTGTTTTTGTGTTTTGGCATTGGATTATTACAATGCAGAGTCAACTGGCAATATTACCTGCAAATACTAGAAATCCCCTAATATTGAGAGAGGAAAACATAGATGATCCAGTGAGGATCATGTCTTAGATTGAGAGAATGGAGGAGGAAGATAGAAACAGAACTTTGACAGATGGACTACACATAAAATAATTAAAAGATGGCACATTACACCAAGGAGAGGAAATGAACATTGGAAAGGAAGCAGAAGAAAGAATTAGAAACAGTGCCCTGGAAAAATAAGGGAAATTGAAACAATATTAGAGGCAGGAAAAAATGTCAACTTAAATTACATTTGAGAGCAATATTTTAAAATAATATATAAGATCATAACTCCACAACTATCTTTAATAAGGTAGTAATTTATTGAAAACAACTATTAAATAATTATAGATATAGTTTCTTTTAAAAATGAAATATGTTGTTGGAGAGGTTTATAATGGGTTTGTCAGAACTGTGGAGGAGAAAGATTAGTGCCCACAACACTATTCATAAATTAGGGCTACATCTGCTTATTAGATAATCTCAGGACAGGTAGGTTCACCATGTTGTTTTCCTCTAGATATTGTTAGTAGAAGGATATTTAGTTCACTTGTGTTTATAAAATACTCCACAGTCATTCTCACAAATGACTTTTTGTGAGAAAAATGTAATACAAAACATCATAAACCATAATCAAGATTTTGTATATGTGTTACCTGTGTATATGTGCATGCCAGTGATAGTATCCATCTATAAGCAATACAACACCCTTTTTTCCAGAATGCTTTATTTGCTCACTGTTCACTCTCAATTACTCACGTGATGGGAGCAAGCTCATCTATTGCTGTGATAAGAGACATGAGCCCACAGGAAGAGAAGGAAGTGGAAGAAACATTTTAGTGCATCACATCTGCTATCAGTACATTATTAAAGAAAACTAACATTATTTTTATAAGGTCATTCCAGCCCTATGCACTTTTCTACTCTCTATGCTATTTTCCCCTTTGTTTCAATTATTTTCCATTTTCTACATTTTAACTGTTAACTTTGCCCTCAAAATCATCAATCTAAAATGCTATTAGCCGGGAAAATGTATATTCTCTCCACCCAAGTTGATCTATACAACCCACCTCTCTCCTAGTCATTTCCCCCCTTTCTATTGCCTAGAGAACTATCACATCAAAATCTTTCCTGTTGTTTGTAATTCCTTAAGTAAGTGAAGGCTTTGGGGTCATGAGAGATAAAGAATATCAGGTTTAATGTAAATCTCTTCGAATTCCTCTAGACTATGGGGATAAATATTCCTTTGTGATGGCAGGGAAAATATATACATTTATATGTATTTATATCATGTATATGATATTTATATCATGTGTATTTATAGAATGGCATGTACACATTTTTTGAATGCTGTACATCTAAGGGCTGGGTAGGAGCTAAGGCCTTTGACACCTCTAACTCCTCCCAGGAGCTTCTTTGAATTCCCACTGCTACATGCTTTTGTCTAGTTTCTAAAAGGATTTGAACAAATCTAAATGGATTTGTTTTCTGTTTCAATGCAAAACACATCAATCCATTACCAACTAGTATTTTCAGATTAGTCATGATAATCACTCCAATGGCCGGCTTTGGGGTAAAGAAATTAAACCCTATGAATGCAGAGAACTTGGGAAGTCAGAAGGGAAGAAAGGTGAGTTGGGAGGAGCTAAGAACAGATTGTCTCATTGATGGCCCTGCCAACAAGATGTGTTACAAATATCCCCATTGACTAAATCTTTGCCACAATTTCCTTAATATTAAATATTAATTTCTCACCTTTTGCTATAATGTAGGGTTTCTGTCCGTTTGATTTGTAAGCCCAGGCAGGTCCCCTGTTCAATATTAGGGTTGGGGACTTTTGCTCTGAAATCCTGTATTTGTCTGTTCTGGACTCAGATGTATTATGCAAATTTCTTAATTGAAAATATAATATGAAAAATTTGTCATAAATATTTTGGTCTTCCATGTGGGTTTAGTCATAGTTTGAGTTCTCTTTTCTGAAGGAGGTATTGTTTTTTGCTGAGTTCATTTATCACTTCTATCGCACATCCACCCATTCTGTTACTTTTCTGAGTAACTTTCATCCAATGACTTTACTTTTGTTAACATATCTTGTGGTTACTTGTTTTTCTTTTACTATTTTTTTTTTTTTTGCAGTTTTTGGTTGGGGCTAGGTTTGAACCCACCATGTCCGGTATATGGGGCTGGCGCCCCACTCCTTTGAGCCACAGGTGCCGCCCTTTTACTATTTTTTTGTGTTTAATTTTTTCCTTTGTTTCAACAAGCCTCTATTCTTTACATTCTTCTATAGGATGTTAAAATCTATGTGATCTCCCACTCCCCTAATCAAGGACCCGGGCTGTGCTCACTCTGGTCGTCTCCCTTTTTCTCTCGCTACCTAAAGTCCACTCTGCTTCTGTCTCCATAGCGCCCTCAGTCTCAGCCTCTCGCTCCCTCTGATTGTTAAGAGCTCCCCTCTCTCTGCACTGATGACTATAACCTCCTTGTCTGCAATGTGCTTGCCCTTTTCCTCTTTCTTTTTCTAATCCACTTAATCTCCCACTCTCCAAATGATTTCATTCTCTCATAGCTGCATTTGTTCAATTCACTTCTACATTATAAAGAAATAGCCTTTATATGTAAAATCTTTCCATCTTTTTGTTCTTGAGGTTTCCTTTAAATGTACTTATTATTGGTTCTGCTTATTAATGAGGTGAATTCCTGATCAATGCAAAAAGAACTGGGAAAATCCACAGTCATAAAGTGGAAAGTTAGGACAATAATTCAACATGGTTACAACGGTACTATAAGCCTCATTCATCCGACAACAGCCAACACCAGAAAGATTCATTTAGAAACTACAAGTGCTGAGGATTTAAATAGCTTGATTCTGTGAATGCGATAAAGCCTTGTTTATTTATATAAACTCAACAGGTATTTATTAAAGTTGTGGTGCAATCCGAGTATGCTCCCAGGTGAAATGAAAACTAGAGTTACGTTTGAGACACTGTACGTATCTTGTAGGAAGGAACAATTAGCAGCTTTCTTTATCTTTGGACTTTTTTTTATCACTGTGCCCTCTTTGCACTTAAAAAGTTATTATCACTAATTACGTGGGCTACAGAATTAATGTTCTAGTTACTACATTAAAGTATTGCACAGGATTGAATGTTTCTTTTAAGTATTTTTCATCTTTCCTTTTTTCTCTATTCCACTCTCATTACTTCAGTGTGGGCCTTCTTTAACAATTAACTAAATAATTATCTTAGCCCCCTTACTGGTCTTTCTGCCATCCATGTCCTCTTTCTCTTTCTCCCTCTCATGGTCTGTCTACCCTTTAATTCATTGTCCACTGTCTGCCATGTTCTTGACTAATCTCTGGTAATGCTCTAATGATACCAAGATGTTGCCACTCTTAAGGAACCGATAGCCTGGTTCAGCTGACTACTGTTTGATTAAACTGTGTATTTTTTTTTTTTTTTTTTGAAACTTTGTGTTTTCCTTTTTAAAAACCTTTAACAAACATCTGTCACTAATTTTAGGGTAAGTTTAAAAATTCTCAGCGCTTTCAAGACCTTTCACATTTTGCCACAATATACTATGATTTGGGGGCGGGGCAAGGGCCAGGAAGGATCGATACCCTGTGACACAAGGGACTGTTCTGGAAACAAAAAAATCTTGCATGACTTTCAAATGTCCCACAAAATGTTCAAAGAGATGCAGATTTCCTCTGAACCCAGAGCCTAACTTGTTTTTCATAATACACAAAGCTTTCACTTATTTAATTAAGCATTTCATTTTATTTAATTTTTGGAATAATTTTATTTTTATTATTTTATTTTATTTTATTTTATTTTATTTTATTTTATTTTACATTTTCTTTATTTTATTTTTTATTATAGATAAAAACATGCACCATAGATGTGGCCCAACCCATTACCCTCCCTCCACCCAAACCACCCCCCCTCCCTTCCCGTTCCTTGGTCCTTTCCCCATAGTCTTGTGGTATATTTGGGTTATAGCCTTCATGTGAAAGCTATAGTTTAGCTTCATAGTAGGGCTGAGTACATTGGATACTTTTTCTTCCATTCCTGGGATACTTTGCTAAGAAGAATATGTTCCAGCTCCATCAATGTAAACATGAAAGAGGTAAAATCTCCATCTTTCTTTAAGGCTGCATAGTATTCCATGGTATACATATACCACTATTTGCTAGTCCATTCGTGGGTCGATGAGCACTTGGGCTTCTTCCATGACTTAGCAATTATGAATTGGGCTGCAAGAAACATTCTGGTACAGATGTCTTTGTTATATTGTGACTTTTGGTCTTCTGGG
>CAUYPK010080062.1:0-25149 GCA_963574355.1 Loris lydekkerianus | reverse complement strand
TTTCCTAAGCATTCTGATCATGAAAGGATGCTGGATATTATCAAAAGCTTTTTCTGCATCAATTGAGAGAATCATATCGTCTTTGTTTTTTATTTTGTTTATATGATGTATTATATTTATAGATTTACATATATTGAACCATCCTTGCAGATATTTTCTTGACAAAGGGAAAAGCAAACTTCAACTAGCAATAATGATCTTAAAGAATACAAAGTCATTACAAAAAAACAAAAGAATAAGTTCTATTCTTACATTACTAAAGTCAGAAAGAAGCAAAACAATTTTGGTTTGAAAGAGTTAAGGAAAACATAAGGAGGGATTTATTACTGTGGGTTGATTGGTAGACACTGGGACAGGTGCAATTGCATGTTGTGACCTCCCACAATGACCGACTTGTACCCTGTGGTCAGAAATGTGAGCTACATGGTCATATCATGCCCTTTGTGGGGCTACTAGGAAAAATTATTCATCACTCCTAATAATTCCTTAAAACATAGGAATAAGCTGGGCTGTGGTGTGCTTTCTGCCTAAAAAATAGATTTTTAAAAAGGTAAGTGATCTATGTTAACCCCCACCACACCTGCCAATGCACCTTGGGGACTAAAGTGGCTTTATAGTGAAAATGACAATTAACTCAAAACAGAAGCAAAGGGTAACAGATTAATGGTCTTCTTTGAAAGAGCCTCTCTCTGTGGCACCACCATGTCTTTTCCTAACACTAGACTTTCTTCAACTTTCTTCAACTAGACTTACTGTCTCCAACCAAGCACTCACAAGGCTCCATGACTGGTATGTGCTGTGCTATGAACTCGAGTCCAGGTACAGTCCCTGAAAGGCATGCAATTTTTTCTGATTTCATTTTTCATGCAGAAAACAAGACAAAACTATTTCTCTATTCTCTGAAAATGTTGCTCTCAAATAATCTATCTAATAACACATTTTTCGTAATGATGGTTCACATATAAGTTCAGTGAGCTCTGGTAGGTGAGCTGGTAATAATGTGCCTGGAGATCCAAGTACATATATGTGTTTGATAAACCTGACCTTTTCTGAGAGGGCTGCCTTCCGTATGGGGGCTGAGCATCACAGGCCCAGGTGGAGACATAGATGGTATGCCCTGGTCAGCCAGAGCAGCAACTCCTCACTGAGCATTCAGCCTCTTGGTCACAAAAGCCTCACAGAACTCACCCATTCATAAATTCATGCATTTTTCTTTTGGGTTTTTATTTATTTTTATTAATTTGTGGGTGGTCTGTCTATACTAAACCCTTGTCTGCTCATATATATTTTAAATATCTGCTTCTTGTCTCTTATTTCTGAACTTTATTCTATTTCTGAACTTTATTCTGTTCTATAAAATATTTTGACTTAGATTTAGCCCATATTGATCAATATTTTATTTTTGGTCTCCTAATATTATGCTTACAAAAGCCTTCTTTATACTCAGGTCATAAACAGGTTCTTAGACATATTACTTTAGACATATTAGCTATGGACATATTACTCATACCAAATAAAATATTGAAGTACAGCCAGGTAGGTGTATATAGGAACTAAGACTGTAGCTCATTCTAATGCAATACAGAATCAAATGGGCCTAGATGCTGGCACAAAGAAAAATCCCACATTGTTTAATTTATTTTATAAAAATCAAAGAAACATAACAATAGATTAACATTTGCTAATTCCAGTTGGTAGATGCACAGATTTTTACTACATTATGTATTTTCCTATTTTAAAGTTCCTACTAAAATGGTTAAATAAAAATATTTAGGAAATCTACCTTATTTAAGCCTGTGTTCTTCGTCTGCCACAGTACCTCCACCTGGCAGTTAACATGCCCAGAACAGCACATCCAACAGTGAAACCCTAGCACTGTGAACACTACACAGCATAGGCCACTTAAGGGGCCTTATGCAAAAATGTGTCATATCATTTAATCCAACATTGTGAGGTAAATGCTATTGTTATACATGAAATTTTGTAGATACAAAATTATAAGAAGAGAAAGGTCAAAGAACTCAGTGTCACAAAACTATTAAGTGATTCCCCAAGAATTAGAAAATTGGACCAAACACCTTGTCTTAAAAGTTGGTGTGGTTAAAAGAAATTCTAAGAATGCCCCACAAGGATGGGCGCAGTAGTTCACACCAGTCATTGGTCATCCCAGTTCTCTGGGAAGTGAGGCGGCTGGATTGCTTGAGCTCAGGAGTTCAAGACCAGCTTGACAAGAGCATGACCCTGTCTCTACTAAAAACAGAAGAACTATCTGGGTGTTGTGGCAGGTGCCTGAGTCCCAGCTACTGGGAAGCTGAGGCAAGAGGATCACTTGAGCCCAGGAGTTTGAGGTTGCTGTGAGTTATGACACCACAGCACTCCAGCCTGGGGTAAAAGAGTGAGAGTGTCTCATAAAATATAAAATAAAATAAAATAAAATAAAATAATAAAATAAAATAAAATAAAATAATTTTTTACAAAGCTGTGCATGTGATGAAAATGACCCTGTGCCCCAAGGAATGATATGGTGGACACAACTGCAGATCCCATTCATATACAAATAGATGAGATATCAGAAATCAAATTCAGAATTTGGATTACAAATAAGATTAATAGAATGGAGGTAATGTTGGAGTTAAAAATTCAAGGAGCATTTCAAAAGTTGTCTCAAGAATTCAATGAATTCAAAGACAAAATTACCAAAGATTCTGACATATTGAGACAAGAACTTACATCCCTCAAAGAGCTGAGAAATACAGTAGAATCCCTCAGTAACAGAATGGAGCAAGCAGAAGAAAGGATTTCTGACATCGAAGGCAAAGCTTTTGAATGTCCCCAAATGCTCAGATAGGAAGATAAGTGGAGAACAAAAATGGATGATTCTCTCAGATAGCTTTGGGATAATTCAAAGAAAACTAATATTCACCTTATAGGAATTCCTAAAGGTGATGAGGTGGCATCAAAAGGCACAGATGCTCTACTTCATGAGATAATGAAGGAGAATGTCCCTGACTGCCAAGAGATTGTGAAATTGAGATAGCAGACAATAGGTGGTGCCTGTGGCTCAAAGGAGTTTGGCTAACCTAACCAGAAATAAAGAGTAAAATCTCTAATTTCATCAACCATAAATGGTAAACTGACTCTTCAGAAATTTAAAAAATCCATAATGAATATTACAAGTAAATCTATTCTCAGAAATATGAAAATCTGAAGGAAGCACACCACCTTCTTAGACTTAGACAGAATGAAGTGAAAATACAGACTAGACCTATATCAAGTTCTAAAATAGCATCAATTAGACAAAATCACCCTAAAAAAAAAGTCCAAGACCAGATGGCTTCACATCAGAATTCTACCAAACCTTTAAAGAGGAACTACTACCTATATTACTCAACCTTTTCTAAAATGTAGGAAAAGAAGGAATACTACTCAACACATTCTATGAAGCAAACATCAGCTTGATCCCCAAACCAGGACCCAACAAGAAAAGAAAAGTATAGACAAATAACACTAATTAATATTGATGCAAAAATAGTCAACAAGATCCTAGCAAACAGAATCTAGCAACACATCAAACAAATTATACACCATGACCAAGTGGGTTTTACCCCAGGGTCTCAAGGCTGGTTCAACATACATAAATCTATAAATATAATTCCTTCATAAACAAAATTAAAAACAAAGACCATATGATTCTCTCAATTGATGCAGAAAAAGCTTTTGATAATATTCAGCATCCTTTCATGATTAGAACACTTAAGAAATTTGGTATAGAAGGGACATTTTTTAAACTGATAGAGGCCATCTACAGAAAACCCACAGCCAATATCATATTGAATGGAGTTAAAATTGAAATCATTTCCATTCATATCAGGAACCAGGCAAGGTTGCCCATTGTCTCCGCTGCTTTTCAACATTGTAATGGAAGTCTTGGCCATTGCAATTAGGCAAGAAAATGCAATCAAGCATATTCACATAGGTCAGAAGAGATCAAACTTTCACTCTTTACAGATGATATGATTGTATATCTGGAAACACCAGGGATTCTATTACAAAACTCTTAGAAGTGATCAAGGAATACAGCAGCATCTCAGGTTACAAAATCAACATTCATAAATTGGTAGCCTTCAAATATACCAACAATAGTCAAGCTGAAAAAACAGTCAAGGACTCTATTCCTTTTACAGTAGTGTCAAAGAAGATGAAATATTTGGGAGTATATCTAACAAAGGACATGAAAGATCTGTATAAAGAGAACTATGAAACTCTAAGAAAAAAAAGAGCTGAAGATGTTAACAAATGGAAAAACATACCTTGCTCATGGCTGGGAAGAATCACCATTGTTAAAATGTCCATACTACTCAAATATACAATTTTAATGCAATCACTATTAAAGCTCCACTGTCATACTTTAAAGATCTTGAAAAAATAATACTTCGTTTTATATGGAATCAGAAAAAATGCAAACAACCAAGACATTACTCATAAATAAAAACAAAGTAGGAGGAATCACGCTGCCAGACCTGAGACTGTACTATAAATTGATAGTGATCAAAACAGCATGGTATTGGCACACAAAAACAGAGAAGTAGATGTCTAGAACAGAATAGAGAACCAAGAGATTAATGCAGCCATTTACTGTTATTTGATCTGTGACAAGCCAATGAAAAACATTCAGTGGGGAAAAGATTCCCTGTTTAACAAATGGTGCTGGGTGAACTGGCTAGCAACCTTCAGAAGACTGAAACTGGACCCACACTGTTCACCATTAACTAAGAGAGACTCTCACTGGATTAAAGATTTGAACTTAAGACATTATTTGCTTTTCAAGTTAAACCAATCTTACATTCTGGGAGAAAAGCCCACTGGTGATAATGTATTATGTTTTTATGTATTTTGTGGATTTTATTTGTTATTTTTATTTTATTTATTTATATATTTTTATTTTTCATTTTTGAGATAGAGTCTCAATTTGTCACCCTTGGTAGCATGCTGTGACATCACAGCTCACAGCAACTTCACACTCTTTGGTTTAAGAGATTCTCTCGCCTCAGCATCCCAAGTGCTGGGATTATAGGTACCTGCCATAACATCTAGCTATGTTTTTGGAGTGGAGTCATAGCTCGCAGTCTCTTCAAACCCTTGGGCTCAAGTGATTCTCTTGCCTCAGTCTTCTGAGTCGCTGGGACTACAGACACCTCCCACAATGCCCTGCTATTTTTAGAGAACTGTGTTCCTCTTGGTCAGGCTGGTCTCTAACTCCTGAGCGCAAGGCGTCCTCCTGTCTTGGCCTCCCAGAGCACTAGGATTACAGGTGTGATCTACCCCAACACCCTGCAGATTTTATTTGTTAGTTTTAAAAGGATTTTTACATCATTCTTAGGATGGTTATTAAACTATAGTTTTCCTTCCTTGTAATATTACTGCCTGAGTTTTTGATACCAACTTAATTCTGGGCTCCTAAATGAGTTTGGAACATCCCTTTTAGCCAGTTAAACTATGTTTTGTGCAATAAAATCATCTGGACTTGAATTTTTATTTGTAAGAAGTTTTAAATTTAAAAAAAAACTATTTTAAATGATGATGTATTTATTCTTTAGTCAGTTTTTGATAATTTTTCTCTTTCAAAGAGTTTATTCATTTCATCTAGGCCGAACTCTTGGGATGCCTACATTTGAAGAATGTCTCTGGAAAAGAGAGGATGCCCTTTTATTTCTGATTAAGTAATGTGTATCTTCTTTTTTTTTTTTTTTTTTTTTTTTGTCAGTTAAGCTAGAAATTTATCAAATTTCATGTTTTTTTTTTTGTTTTTTTTTTTTAAGGATTTAGCTTTTAGTTTTATGAGTTTTTCTATTACTTTTTCTAATTTTCAGTTTTCTGCTTTTGATCTTTTCTTCATTATTATCTTTTTTCTACTTATTCTGGATTAAATTTGCTCTTCTTTTTCTACCTTCTTAAGTTGGAAACTTAGACCATTTGTTTAAGATCATTCTTTCTTAATATAAGGATCTAAAGGTATGCATTTCCCACTTCAAAATACTTTAGTCACTTTATTTTACTTTTTATTCATTCTTACTTCATTCAGAATATTTAAGAATTTTTCATATGAGTTCTTCATTGGCCTAAGTGTTATTTAAATATATATAATTTAATTTTCAATTTTTTGTAATATTTTCAAATATTTTTTATTCATTCTTATCTAAAACTGTGTGCCAAAAGGATGTAATTATTAAGAACCAATTCTTCCAAATTAATTTTAACTTATTTTATGGCTCAGGCTATAGTTTACTTCAGTGAATTTTCTGTGTACTCAGTAATATGTGTAAGTTTGGATCTCTCTCACTATGTCTAAATTTGCATGTTTGATGGTGCTACTTAAATCTTTAAGGCTCTGTTAATTTCTCTTAATTATTTCTTCTTTTGAATAATTTCAGTTGACCTATCTTAAAATTCACATATTCTTTGTTGTTGTTGTTAATTCCAATCTGCTATGGAGCCATGATAGATGATTTTAAATTTCATTTGCTGTACAATTCAACTCCAGAATTTCTATCTTTTAAAAATAATTTTTGTCTTTATATTGATATTTTGTATTTGATGAGACATAATCCTCATACTTTAAAAAGTTCTTGACATGTTTCCTATAGTTCTTTGAATGTATTTATGAGTTCTGACAATTACATTTGCAAACTCATCCTAGAAAAAGTGGTATATACCTTATTGCTGAATACAGCTACCTTCAAAGTACTCACCTAATGCCAGTGCCTTGTCCATCCTTCCAAGCAATTTTGGAACTCATTTCCTGAAATGGCTATCAGAGCTATTATTGTATTACACTTGATATTCTGAATGTTATAAAAATGGGTAATGGGTGGGGCCACATCTATGGTGCATCTTAGAATGGGTACAGGCGATTGCACTAATGTACACAGCTATGATTTAACAATAATTAAAAAAAAAAAACTAAAAAAAAAGTCTTCCTTTCAGTATCTTCTTTATCTTTGTGTAAAAAAAAAAAAAAAATTGGGGCCAATCAGGTGAGTAGAAAGGATGTTCTATATAATTGCTCGTTTTCTGGCTAAAAATTCTCTCACAGACAATGCTGTATAATCTGGTGTATTATTGTGATGCAAGAGCCGGGAGTTGTTGGCCAAGATTTTCAGTTAGTATTTTCTTAACTGTTCTCTATACATGTTTACTTGGTCTTCTTGCTTCTCATATCCAACCAACAATTTTGATGCACAATTGATGAATTTTTGTAATGTTTTTATCAGTTCTGTTGATTACTGGCTTTCCTGACCTATCTTTGTCAGTGATACTTTCTTCTCTCAGAAAAATATTTAATCCATTTGTACACCACCATTTACTTCATGACATTATCCCCATAATTTGAACTAATGTAGTTCCTTTCATCATGGATGGATTTTCACAGGTCCTCATTGTATCATTGGGGAGGTAATTCCCTGTGAAACCACCCCCCCATACACACACTTTGCTTCTGGTCATCTATTTATTTATATTTCAAATGGGTTTCTATAGACAGCATATTTGGATTTTTTGTTTTTCAGCTAGTTTGACTACTGGTGTGTTTTACTGAGTTTCTGGAAAAAGTTTTTCAATGTAATTATTGGTGTAATTGGGTTAAATCTATCTATATTTTTGCTTGTTTTCTATTGTCTCTATTTTTTATGTTTTCCTACATTCTTTTGTATTAATTGAAGTATATTATAACATCCAATTAATGTCCACTACTGGCTTAACTATATTTTATATTTTTATAGTTCCAGTAAAGTTTAAAATATACAGTTTGAGCCTATCACAAACTATTATTAAGTAATATTACAGCATATCACAACTGATGAAAGACTTTTACAATTTATATTTTTATTTCTCTAGTGCTATTTTTGTCATTTATTTTACTTGTATTTATGTTAGGAACAACATAATACTTTTAAATATGTTTTTGTTCTATACTGTCATCTTTTTTTTAAAACTATTTTTATAATTGGAAAAATGTCTTTTCTATTTATTCACATATATTGTTTCAGATGCTCTTGGTCCTTTGGTGTACATCCAAATTGTTATCTGAAATCATTTTCTTTTAGTATAAAGTTGTTTTTTTTTTTTTTTAGCATTTCAAAATGCTAGTTCAAATTTGCTTGTAATCAGTTCAGTTATCTTTTATACAGATGCAAAGAGTTTTTACTTAGCCTTTATTTTTAATGTCTTTTTATGTCTTATGGAATTCTAGGCTGACAATTTATTTTTCCTTTAGGGCTTTAAAAATATTGATTCATTGTCTTTTGCTTCAGTAGTCTCTAGTGAAAAATATGCATTGATTTTTAAATTATTTCTGTATAAGTTATATTTTTTTCTAATTGCTTTTAAGATTTTTCCTCTAGTGGGCAGTGACAAGATGGCCCACTGGAGCCAGCATTCCACAGAGGCTCCTCTCCAGAAGGAGAGTTAAAGGACAGAAGTTTAACAAGTAAGCTGATGTTTGGAGCTGAATAAAGAGAGAAGGTTGAAGAACGCACATCAACCCTGATGAGGCGAGCTGTGACCCCAAGGATATAAACAAAAGGTATAAAATCCATCACCAAGCCTAAGGGAGTCCCTTTCCTGATAAGAATGGCTTGTAGTATACTTTCTATAAACAAACAAGTGAGCAGAGTTTAAATGTCCTCCCATTTTATCCCATGGAAGAGATCCTCTAAAAACTGGACCTCCTTCCCCTACTAGGGTGCCATGGCACTCTCCTGCCAGGCATAAAACTGTATAAAACTGTATATATTCTCAGTCTCCCACAGAGTTCAGATCCTTAGACATTTTCTCAAGAGGTGTGGACAGGGTGTGGGCTGTTGCAGGTCTGTTCTGATTCTGTGGCACAGGTATAAGGAGAAAATGGTGTACTGAAGGAACCAGAAAATGGAGAGGCAGTGCATCCCAGCATAGAGCAGCAGTGGCAGCAGCAGGAACTATAGGGCTCACACCCCTGGGGATATTTTGGAAGGACACTGCCCATCTTTCTGGGCAACCAGAGAAAGCCAGACATCTTCTTTGGTGGCAGATGCTGGCAGAATAGATCTGGGATGGTAACACAGACCCCATGAGCAAAGAGTATGCCTGAAGCAGTACCGGCCTGGGCGGAGCATGGTGGGACGGAGAATTGAAGATGCATGCACAGAGACGGCATACTCCCATGGTGGGGCTGTACCAGAGGACTCTTTATTGAGCCTAAGAAACACCTGGCCCTCAAGGGATCATAGCCGAGACAAAGGCAGGTGGAAAACCAAAAGCCGAGTATAAGCTCTAACCACACCCACCCCAACACAGACTGCAGGGGAAACAGAAACACCAGCTCTGGGCAGAGGCACAGACCTGGGCTGAGTCTCAGTTTCTGTGAACTCAAATAGTGCCTGGTCTGCAGGGGAATATAGCCAGGACAGAATAATAAATTCTGTGCAAATATAAGTGTCAGCAATATCAATCAGGGATGGGACTGGAAATGAGTGAACTGCCCTAGCTTCCATTAACCACCTGAGGTTGTCAGGCCTCAGCTTCCCCTTCTGGATGGTGGCAGAGTGTGGAGGCCTGGCCGGGGAGACATAAGATCTCTCTGTGACTCAGGCAGATGCAAACCCCTGGAGCATTAGCTTATTGGAGGGAACTGGGTCATAGCCCTGTGGGGTTACCAGTGACAGGGTGTGACACAGGTGGAAGGTGGGGAAGGAGACATCAACCTTCTTGGACTAATTCATTTGCTGGGGTGGTCCTTCTGAGTCCTTGGAGCACTAGAATGAGTCATACTAAAGCTGCCAGCAGACCCCTGCTATCTAGTTGCCAGAAACCTTTTGAACTCACTCACTTGAGATGGGGTGCTGACTGGGACAATTGATTTTGATCTCTCGGACTGAACCAATCACCCAAGGACTAGCCAAAGTGGTAACCTGGGTGTGTGGTTGTGGTAAGGTTTGATTTTCCTTTTCCAGTTTTTGCCCCTGGAGGGTGGGGTGACTTAATTGCTGGTATTTTTTCCACAGCTGAGACTTCAACCCAGAGTAACTAATTCTCCTGGGTAGGACAGAGATCAGCTGAAAACAAGACAGCCCCACTTAGCCCCACTATACCAAGTAAGTCCCCAGTGTCTCAGGCTGCAGCATTGTATGGGTCCTTTGTAAAACTCTAGGGGAAAAGGTACAGGCACCAGTCACAGCTCTTGGGTAAGGGGCTGGTTAATCACTACTCCAGGAACCCCCCAACACAACTTCACCTTATCTGCTCATCTAGCCAAATGGTGTAAAATAATCATGGGGCAGAATCAGTGGAAAAACTCTGCTAACATGAATAAACGGAGTATGTCAACTCCCCAGGGAATGATATGGCACACAATTGAAGATCCTATTCATAGACAAATGGCTGAGATGTTAGAAATTGAATTCAGAGTTTGGATTGCAGACAAGATTAATAAAATGAGACAAGAATTTGCAGCCCTCAAAGATCTGAGAAATATAGTAGAATCCCTCAGAAACAGAATGGAACAAGCAGAAGAAAGGATTTCTGATATTGAAGACAAAGCTTTTGAACACTCCCAAGTGCTCAAAGAGGAAGGAAAATGGAGAGCAAAAATGGATCGTTCTCTCAGAGAGCTTTGGGATAATTTGAAGAAAACTAATATTCACCTTATGAGAATTCCTGAAGGCAATGAAGTTGCTTCACAAAGCACAGAGGTCCTATTTCATGACATTATGAAGGAGAACTTTCTGGACATGCCAAGAGATTCTGAAATGCAGATAGCAGGCAGTTTCAGAACTCCAGCATGACTCAACCCAAATAAGACAACGCCCAGACACATCATAATTAACTTCACTAAAGTTAATATGAAGGATAAAATTTTGAAATCAGCCAGAAGTAAGAAAACCATAACCTAGAATATTAGAGTGATTGCACATCTCCCTGCTGAAGACTTTCAAGCTAGAAGAGGGTGGTCATTGATTTTTAATCTTGAAAACAAAATAGCGTTCAACCCAGGATGCCGTATCCAGAGAAACTGAGTTTCATTTATGATGGAGAAATTAAATACTTTAATAACAGTCACATGTTGAAGAAATTTTCCATAACTAAACCAGCTCTCCAGGAGATTCTCAGACCTATTCTCCACAATGACCAGCACAATCCTCCATCACAAAAGTAAACTCACTCAGAAATTTTGTTCAAATTCCAACTTCCACCATGTCAAAAAGATTAAAAATGTCCACCCGACTTTCGAAAAAATTATTCCAGGCTTTTCAATATTCTCAATTAATGCAAATGACTTAAATTGTCCTATAAACAGGCGCAGGTTGGCTGACTGGATAAAAAAACTCAGGACAGATATCTGCTGCATACAAGAATCTCATCTTACCTTACAAGATAAATATAGACTTAGGGTAAAGGAATGGTCATCTATATTTCAGGCAAATGGAAATCAGAAAAAAGCAAGTGTTGCAATTTTATTCACAGATGCAATAGGCTTTAAACCAACAAAAGTAAGGAAAGATAAGGATAGTCACTTCATATTTGTTAAGGGTAATACTTAATATAATGAGATTTCAATTATTAACATTTATGCACCTAACAAGAATGTGCCTAATTTATAAGAGAGACTCTAACAGACATGAGCAACTTGATTTCCTCCAGTTCCTTAATAGTTGGAGATTTTAACACTCCTTTGGCAGTGTTGGAGGATCCTCCAATAAGAAGCTAAGCAAAGAAATTTTAGATTTAGGGTGGTGCCTTTGGGTCAGTGAGTAGGGTGCCAGCCCCATATACCAAGGGTGGCAGGTTCAAACCCGGCCCTGGCTGAACTGCAACCAAAAAATAGCCAGGCATTGTGGCGGGTGCCTGTAGTCCCAGCTGCTTGGGAGGCTGAGGCAGGAGAATCATGGAAGCCCAAGAGCTGGAGGTTGCTGTGAGTCTTGTGATGTCACAGCACTCCACCAAGGGCAGTAAAGTGAGACTCTGTCTCTAAAAAAATAAAAAAATAAAAAATAAAATTTATTTTAGATTTAAACTTAGCCATTTAATATTTGGATTTAACAGACATCGCAGGACATTTCATTCCAACAAAACTGAATACACATTCTTATCATCATCCCACAGAACATACTTCAAACTTAATCACATCTTAGGTAACAAGTCTAACCTTGGCAAATTTAAAAGAATAGAAATTATTCCTTGCATCTTCTCGGACCATCATGGAATAAAAGTTTAACTCAGTAACAATAGGAATTGCATACTAATATAAAACATGGAAGCTAAATAACCTTATGCTAAATGATATCTAGGTCAGAGATGAGATTAAGAAGGAAATTGCCAATTTTTGGAATAAAAAGAAGATGAAGACACAAATTACTAGAACCTCTGGGATACTGCAAAGGCAGTCCTAAGAGGGAAATTTACAGCACTGCAAGCCTTCCTTAAGAGAACGGAAAGAGAGGAAGGTAACAACTTAAGGAGATATCTCAAGCAACTGGAAAAGAAAGACCATTCCAATCCCAAACCCAGCAGAAGAAAATAAATAACCAAAAATTAGAGCAGAATCAAATGAAATTGAAAACAAAAGGATTATACAACAGATCAATAAATAAAAAAGTTGTTTTTTTAAAAAGGTCAATAAAATAGATAAACATTTGGCTAACCTAACCAGGAAAAAAAGAGTAAAATCTCTAATTTCATCAATCAGAAATGACAAGGATGAAATCAGACTCCTCAGAAATTAAAAAAATCCTTAATGAATATTATAAGAAATGTTATTCTCAGAAATATGAAAATCTGAAGGAAATTGACCAATACTTGGAAGCACATCACCTTCCAAGACTTAGCCAGAATCAAGTGGAAATGTGGAACAGGCATATATCAAGTTCTGAAATAGCATCAACCATACAAAATCTCCTTAAAAGGAAAAGCCCTGGACCAGATGGCTTCACATCAAAATTCTACCAAACCTTTAAAAAGGAACTAGTACCTATATTACTCAACCTTTCCTAAATACAGAAAAAGAAGGATACTACCCAACACATTCTATGAAGTAAACATCACCTTGATCCCCATACCAGGAAAAGACACAACAAGAAAAGAAAATTATAGACCAATATCACTAATGAATATTGATGCAAAAATATTCAACACAATCCTAACAAATAAAATCCAGTAACACATCAAACAAATTATACACCATGACCAAGTGGGTTTTATCCCAGGGTCTCAAAGGTGTTTCAATATATGTAAAACTATAAATATAATTCAGCACATAAACAAATTAAAAAAGAAAGACCATATAATTCTCTCAATTGATGCAGAAAAAGCTTTTGATAATATACAGCATCCCTTCATGATCAGAACACTTAAGAAAATGGATATAAAAGGGATGTTTTTTAAACTGATAGAGGCCATCTACAGCAAACCCATAGCCAATATTGTATTGAATGGAGTTAAATTGAAATCATTTCCACTCCAATCAGGAACCAGGCAAGGTTGCCCATTGTCTCCACTGCTTTTTAACCTTGTAATGGAAGTCTTAGCCATCACAATTAGGCAAGAAAAAGCAATTAAGGGTATCCATATATGGTCAGAAGAGATCAAACTTTCACTCTTTGCAGATGATGATTGTATACCTAGAAAACACCAGAGATTCTACTACAAAACTCTTAGAAATGATTGAGGAATATAGCAGTTTCTCAGGTTACAAAATCAACACTCATAAATCTGTAGCCTTTATGTATACCAGCAATAGTCAAGCTGAAAAAATAGTCAAGGAGGACTCTATTCTATTCACAGTAGTGCCAAAGAAGATGAAATATTTGGGAGTTTACCTAACAAAGGATGTGAAAGATCTCTATAAAGAGAACTATGAAACTTTAAGAAAAGAAATAGCTGAAGATGTTAACAAATGGAAAAATATACCATGCTCATGGCTGGGAAGAATCAACATTGTTAAAGTGTTCACACTACTGAAAGCAATATACAATTTTAATGCAATCCCTATTAAAGCTCCACTGTCATACTTTAAAGATCTTGAAAAAATAATACTTCATTTTATATGAAATCAGAAAAAAACCTTGAATAGGCAAGACAGTACTCAGAATTAAAACCATAGCAGGAGGAATCACGCTATCAGATCTCAGACTATACTATAAATTAATAGGGATCCAAACAGCATGGTATTGGCACAACAACAGGTACATGTATGGAACTGAATAGAGAACTACGAGATGAACCCAGCTACTTACCGTTATTTGATCTTTGACAAGCCAATTAAAAACATTCAGTGGGGAAAAGATTCCCTATTTAACAAATGGTGCTGGGTGAACTGGCTGGCAACCTGTAGAAGACTGAAACTCAACCCACACTTTTCACCATTAACTAAGATCGACTCTCACTGGATTAAAGATTTAAACTTAAGACATGAAACTATAAAAAATACTAGAAGAGAGTGCAGGGAAGACTTTTGAAAAAATTGGCCTGGGAAATATTTTATGAGGAAGACCCCTACCTACCCCCAGCAATTGAAGCAGCATCAAAAATACACTACTGGGATCTGATCAACCTTCAGTACAGCCAAGAACACAGTAAGTAAAGCAAGAAGACAGCCCTCAGAATGGGCGAGGATATTTGCAGGTTATGTCTCTGACAACGATTTAGTAACCAGAGACCACAGAGAACTCAAACATATTAACAAGAGAAGAACAAGTGATCCCATCTCAGGGTGGGCAAGGGACTTGAACAGAAACTTCTCTGAAGAAGACAGGCATACAGCCTACAGACATATGAAAAAATGCTCATCATCCTTAATCATCAGAGAAATGCAAATCAAAATTACTTTGAGATATCATCTAACTCCAGTAAGATTGGCCTACATCAAAAAATCTCCAAACCAGAGATGTTGGCGTAGATGTGGAGAAAAGGGAACACTTCTACATTGCTGGTGGGAATGCAAACTAATAAGTTCCTTTTGGAAAGATGTTTGGAGGAGACTTAGGGATCTAAAAATAGACCTCCCATTTGATCCTACAATTCCTCTACTAGGTATATATCCAGAAGACCAAAAATCACATTACAACAAAGATATATGTACCAGAATGTTTATTGCAGCCCAATTCATAATTGCTAAGTCATGGAAGAAGCCCAAGTGCCCATCATAGGATCCATGCCCATGAATGGATCAATACATTGTGGTATATGTACACCATGGAATATTATGCAGCCTTTAAGAAAGATGGAGACTTTACCTCTTACATGTTTACATGATGGAGCTGGAACATATTCTTAGCAAAGTATCACAAGAATGGAAGAAAAATTATCCAATGTACTCAGTCTTACTATGAAACCTATTTATAGCTTTCTTATGAAAGCTATAACCCAATTATAGCCCAAGAAGAAGGGGAAAGGGGAGAAGGTAGGGAAGGGAGGGGGGAGGATGGGTGGAGGAAGAGTAATTGGTGGGACCAAACCTATGGTGCATCTTACAACAGTACATGTGAAATTTACTTGGTGTACAATATAAATGTCTTAAGACAATAACTAAGAAAATGCCATGAAGGCTATGTTATTCAGTTTGATAAAAACATTTCAAATTGTATATGGAACTGGCACATTGTACCCCATGATTGCATTAATGTACACAGCTATGATTTAATAAAAAAAAAAATAAAATAAAATAAAAACTCCATACAGGCAAAGTCTGTGGCTCAAGGAGTAGGGCTCTGGCCCTATATGCCGAGGGTGGTGGGTTTGAGTTAGACCCCAGCCAAAACTGCAAAAAAAAAAAAATAAAAATAAATAATAATAAAATAAATAAAAATAAAAATAAAAAATAAAAAAAACCATACTCCCCCCTCAAAAAAGATTTCCCCTCTATCTTTTGTTTTTACAATTCAATTATGATGTGCCTTGACATGAGTGTTTGTGTGTGTGTGTGTGTGTGTGTGTGTGTTGACTTCTCCTATTGGGGCTTACATTGTACATATGTTAGACTTCTGAATTTTATCACAAAAGTTAATGAAACTTTATTAAATTTATTTCAGCCTCTGAGTGCTTCATTTTGAATGAATTCTATTAGTATGTCTTCAAGTTCACGGATATGTTCTTTATTTTTTTACTTTTTCTTTCTTTCTTTTTTTAAATTTCAGATTATTGTGAGAGTACAACCAACCAGGTCACAATTTTTGAATTTGTTAAGTAGATTCTCTCTTGAAGTTGTGTACAAAACCCAAAAGATTTGCTGTATACCCCTACCTTGTACCCTTTAAGTGGGAATACACCAATCCTCCCCTACCCTCTCATTAGTCCCCCCTCCTTACAACTTGAATCGACACAGGTATGATTTAACAATAAAAAAAAAATTTTTTTTTTAAAGTTTTTCTCCTATGTCATGTACTAAATTGTCTACTGACTTCAAAATAAATTTGACTAAAATTAGATACTTGCTTTTCTATTTGATACTTCACTAAGAAGAATGTGTTTCATCTCCATCCAGGTTAATACAGAAGATGTAAAGTATCCATCTTTTCTTATGGCTGAATAGTACTCCCTGGCATATATATACCACAGCTTGTCAATATATTCCTGTGTTGATGGGCATTTAGGTTATTTCCACATCTTCATGATTGTAAGCTGAGCTGTGATAAACATTCTAGTGCAAGTATCTTTATGATAGAATGATTTTTTAGCTTCTGGGTAGATGCCTAGTAGTGGGATTGTGGGGTGAAATGGGAGGACTAATTTGAGCTCTTTGAGGATTCTTCATACTTCTTTCCAAAGAGGCTGTATGAGTTTGCAGTCCCAGGAACAATGTACAAGTGTCCCTCTCTATTCACACCCATGCCAACATCTGCAACTCTGGTACTTGGCCATGTGGACTATTCTTACTGAGGTTAAGTGATGTTTCAGGGTGATTTTGATTTACATTTCTCTGATGCTTAGGGATAATGAGCATTTTTTCATATATTTGTTAGCCATTTGTCTGTCTTCCTCAGAGAAGGTTCTGTTCATGTCTCTTTCCCAGTGTTGGATAGGATTATTTCCTCTTTTTTGTTGATCAATTTGAATTTTCTACAGATCCTGGTTATCCAGCCTTTGTGAGATTCATAACATGCAAATATCTTTCCTCATCATGAAGGTTGTCTATTTGCTTTAATTGTTGTGTCCTTAGCTGCACAAAAGCTTTTCAGCTTAATTAAGTCCTTTTTGTTCATTTTTGTTGTTGCAATCGCCTCTGAAGTTTTCTTTATGAAATCTTTCTCCAGGCCAACACCCTCATGAGCATTTCCCACATTTTCTTCTAGGATTTTTATTGTTCCATGTCTTAGATTTAAATGTATTACCCTTCTTGGGTCAATATTTTAAGTGGTGAAAGTGTGGGTCCTGTTTCAGTCTTTTACATGTGGTTATCCAGTTCTGCCAGCACCATTTATTGAATTGGGATTCTTTTCCCTGGGATATGCTTTTATTTGGTTTTATCAAAGATCAGATGACTGTAAGTGACTGATTTCATCTCTTGATTTTCTATTTGGTTCCATATGTCTCTATCTCTATTTTTGTGCCAATGCAAAGCTGTTTTGATTACTAAAGACTTGCAATATACCTAAAGTCTGGTAGGGTGATGGCTGTAGCATTGTTTTTATTACTAAAAATTGTGTTTGCTATACAGATTTTCTTCTGATTTCATACAAAACAAAGAATTATTTTTTTTCTAGTTCTTCAAAGTATGATGTTGGTTTTAATGGGATTGCATTGAATCTGTAGATTCCTTTGGGTTGTATAGATACTTTAACAATGTTGATTCTTCCCAGCCTAGAGCATGGTATGTTTTTCCATTTGTTGACGTTTTCTGCTATTTCTTTTCTTAGAGTTTCATAATTCTCTTTTTAGAGGTCCTTCACCTCTTTTGTTAAGTATATTCCTAGGTATTTCATTTTCGTTGAAGCTACTGTGAAGTGATATTTTCTTCTTCAGTGTCTAATCTATATTATCCCTGCCATTAATTTTTTAGCTTTCTTTATACTGGTAAAATATACATGAGATAAATATGTGTTTTTATCATTTTTCACAGACCAGTGGTGTTAAGTAAACTCACCTTGTTGTGCAATCATCATTACTGTTCACCACCAGAACTTTTTCGTCATTCCAAACAGAAGCTATGTGCACATCAAACAATAAGCAATAAAATTCTATTACAAATATCATATTTTTAAATAAATTTCATTTCAAAATATATTTCTATTTTAATTATGCTTACATTAATATTTTTTCTATGTTTACCACGTGGAGCATATTTATACTATTTAATTACATACCCTTATCAACAAATTCAATTATCACAAATAATTACAGTTTTTTTGTTTTGTGTAACATTTTCATGGTTACTATGTCTAGTAGTTTTTGATTGAATACTGGCTATTGTGAGCTTTACATTGATATATGTTGCATTTTGTTTTTCTTTGAGGGACATTGTCATGTTTTCACAAGCAGCTAAGTTATTATTGATAGTTTGATCCTGTTAAAAATTGTCTATAAGATCTTCTGCTGTGTGTCTAAAGAGTAACTTTTATTCTGGGGATCATTTAGCTCTACTTTTAAGGCGTGACCCTTTTGGTGTCTCTACTAAATGCCCAGGATAGTCAATGAGGTTTTTCTACTCTAATCACAGAGAATTTAATTCATTTCTGTGTGAATTTAAGCAATTTTTTTTCCTTATAACTTCTCAGTAACTTTTCTTTCTTCAGAAGTTATTAATTTTCTTGTGGGGTTTCATTTTACATATACACAGAGAGACATTTATCCAAAAAATTCAAGAGAATGCCTCTGAAAATTTATGAAATTTTGTTCTAAATAGGTGTTTTCTTGATGAAACTCTACCTGAAAGTCTAGTTGTCTCTCCTTTCCTGAACTTTGATTTCTGACTCCTCAACTTAGCAAGATTGTGAGGTTCCACATTCTTGCACCACAGTTTATAAATTACCTGTTGGCAGAATATCTGGGTAATAATAGGGTTCCTTTTTTGTTTCACTTCTTTCAGGGGTTATACTACTGATGTGTTTATTTTTGTCTTCTTTTTTATTCATTGCATGTGTTACATTATTTTGACAATGCTCATTATATCATTTTAAGTGATAATTGTTATAGTAAGGTCATGTTACATTTTTAGTCAAGTGTTTTAGTCATACTTGTTTAGTCCTAAACAAGTATGTGTTATTTTTACTATATTTTATGGTATATATAGTTTAGCTTTGAATTAAATAAAATAGAAAAATGTGTATCTAAATTAATTCTGATGACCAGTGCAATGACAGGCATTTGAAGCAAATTGCTCCAAATAAAAAAGTAAATAATAATACAATAATACAATCATGACAGTTTTTAGTGTATACCCTGTCCCAGTATTCTGGTGTGTATTTTACATGTGTTATTGCTTATCCTAAAATAATTTCTTCCTGAAAGTTATTATACGAATTTTACAAATGGAGAAATTAAAACTCAGAATTGTTAGGTAATTTGCTTAAGCTAAATAATTAGCAAAAGAAAGGTGTCAGTCAAAACTTTCTATATAATTCAAAAGTCCTTGTTGATAATAGTAATTACAAGCTAAAATTTTGTCTTCTATAAGTAGAAGGCAACGTGTAATACATATGTATTAATATAATTATTTAATACCCCCCTGATTTTTTTTTTTTTTTTTTTTTTTTGAGATAGAGGTAGACTTTTTTTTTTTTGCCATTACAAAAAATAGCTAATCTATTTTTGGAATCAAAGTACAAAGAAACATTTTTCTTATAGTCACTTTTAGTCATAAGATCTCTTTGATTTTTTGTGTGTCCATTGGGAAGAGTCTTTCACCATCCTTTGGTACAAACCTTCTTATCTAATTTTATAGATAGGGTGACAGAGGCCAAGAGAGGTGGAGAAGATCTGTCTGAGTTCACAAAACTTGTTGGCCAAAGATGGGCTAGGACTTAGCTTTCTCAACTCTCACTTTCATGTTCCTGGTTTTCTAATGTAAGGACAAAATATTGGTATTTGTTTTGAGGGTCAGTGATTTATGAACTCAGAAATTGGGTGCATGTCTGAGATTAATGTGATAATAGGAAGCAGTAGTGAGAAACAGAGAATATAAAACACAAGAGAAAGCCCATAGGAGGTTATGTGATTACTAAATCCATTGGAGAGCCATCTACTCAGGAGAAGAAAGGGAGGAGCAATTATTCCCCTTAGTTGAAGATTGCCCAAAGATGTGTCAATTCTCCCATACTCCTGGTTTGTCCATACAGTAGTACCAAGAATTCCCAGAATACCACACAGGAGAATGCAGGGCAGACAGTGAGGGGGGAAGGATGCTTTGAAGGTCCACCTAGGGAGTTGATTAAAGTCTTCATGGAAATTGATTGATAAAGTAATTGCTAAGTAATTCACCATAGCATGCATATATCACATTTTATTAATCCTTTCATGTATTGGTGGGCACTTGGATTGTTTCCACGTCTTTGTCAATTGTGCCGGTATAAACATTTGAGCGCAAGTGTCCTTTTTATAAAATTATCTTTTTCCCTTTGGGTATATGCCAAGCAGTGGGATTGCTAGATCAAATGATAGTTCTATTTTAAGTTCTTTTAAGTGTCTCCATACTACTTTCCATAAAGGTTATACTGGTTTGAAATCCCACCAATAGTGTAGAAGATATAGTTCTTTTCTCTTTGTATCTATTCTGGAATCTTTTGTTTTAGGACCTTTTGGTAAGATCCATTATCATTGAAGGTAGGTATATCTCATTGTGGTTTTGATTTGTATTTCTCTAATGATAAGAGACAGAATTTTTCGTGAGTTTCTTGGCCATTAGTATATCTTCATTTGCAAAGTTTCTGTTCATGTCTTTTGGCTGCTTTTTAATGGTTTTTGTTTTGTTTTGTTTTTTCTTGATGCTTTGCTTGAGTTCTTTGTAGATTCTGGTTATCAGATATACAGTAATTTTTCCCAAAAAATCAATCCGGGAGAGGGGAAAGATGAGGATGGGTAAATTCATACTTACCACGTACAGCATACACTACCTGGGTGAAGGACACACTTATAATTTGACTCAATCTTGATTGTTTACAATCAAGTTTGTAAACAAAGTATGTACCTCCTAATATTCTGAAATTAAAAAAATTATATATGTGTCAAAACAATCTTTTTAAGTGTTTATATAATATTTTATGAAGAAAATTTACTATGGTTTATTTAAATACTCGCTATAGTTACCCTAATCAGGTTGTTGACATTTTTCTTTTGCTATTATAAATAATACTGCTGTATTATTTATGCATATGTCTTTTTTCTATTTATGTGGTCAGTAACACAATACTAAAATGAATTGGCTTTGTGAAAATACTAGAAAGGTTTAGTGACAGACTATTAGTTAAAAATATTGTTGTAAATAAGTGAATTCTGATGAAAATAAGGTATTGAATTCCAAGGAAATACTAAGAGGGGTTTTTTGGTTGTTGTTTGTTTGTTTGTTTTTACTGTTGAGGGTATCAGGGAAGGGTTTCATACACAAGGGGGCATTAAACTTGAATGTGGAAAGATAAATAGATTTAATTTCCCAGACTGAGGGAAGAACAGGAACATTTTAAGAAGAAAAAGGCATGGAGTCATAAAAATGTGTGTCACCATTAAGGAAATGATGGGATATTTAGTGGAATATAGAATGCATGGAGGGAAGATGAAGGTAGGCATTGTGTTAATGTAAAAGATAGTAGGGATCAGATTGGTTAGTGCCACCATCAATGCTGAGTCATTGGGACTTTATCAGTTATAGAGAGTCACTGGAGGTCTTTGACAAGGGGCCATTCATGGATACCAGTTTCATTTATCCCTTAAGGTTGAAATATAGGTAATTCTTTTCTTAGGTGACCGAGTAAAAGTCAGCCTCAGTTAAGCACTCTTGTCCCAGATGCCCCTCTAAGACCACTGGTTGTAACTTTTTCTCACTGCTTTCTATCATTAAATTCCTTGTTTTCTGAATGATCTCTGGATCTTGTTATAGCCCTTTGATTCTTCAGAAACATGAACGCCTTTTCCTCACTCAATGACTTCAGTTCCTGCTTAGCTACTGGCTCCTAGATTTTAGTCTCAACTGCAGGTTGAAATAACAAATATTTCTTCCTCAAGCCCCATTGCCATAGACTCCTTCCCAGTTTTCTCATTCCTCTAGCATCCTGGCCAGAAGATAGCAGAGGTGTAAGGAAAGGCTTTAGAGTGGGAGAGTTGAATAGTTGTGATAGACTATAGGACCTTCAAAGCCTATAATATTTGTCACCTGGTTCCGTACTGAAAATGTTTGCTGATGTCTTCTCTAGATCAAAATAAATGAATAGTTATCAGACAGTTAATGAAAAATAGGTCCTATGTAGACACGTTTGTATAATATTTTTAAATTTCAGGTAATGAAAAAAATTCACAAGTAGTCATGCAAAATATAGGATGACCCCAAACAAAGCAAATACCAGGCTGTCAGACTCTATATCCTATAACAATAGAGAAATATCCATGTGTAGATAAAAGAAAAGTTTACGGCCTAGATAATTATTAGAAAGCCATTGTCAAATAGTCAAGGACACAGAAAATATTTTTCTCATTTATCTTTTTTGAAACATTACATCAAGATATGCTTCAGATGTATCTAAGGTGAATAAAAATAAAAAGCTTATTTAAAGAGAGGTTATAAATTGAAAGACTGGAAGCTTAAATTTAAATAATTTAAACAAAATTCTATTCAAATTGTAGCTAGAAAAAAAGGGGAAAGAAAAGATCTAAAGTAGATATCTTAAATTATTCTTGAAAGTGAAAATAATAACATAATGATAGTAGATTATGGCAAGTTCAATATCCTACCAAAAAGTAGATTTTGACAAGAAAAAGCATGTCACATTGTGATAATTTCTTCATTGTATACAGAATGCATGTGTCTATGTATGTGTGCATGGTATGTATTTTATTCTTAATGGTGAAAATTAGAGCAATAGTCATAGAATACATTTTTATAAAAATTAAAAATAACTGGTATAACTTAATTGGACATTAATCTTCCAGATTAACAGGGGTAAAAAGAAAAGAAAATATAAATGATGTGACAAAAGAAGTATTTGGAGAGATTGCTACTCTTCATTCATTTCAGATTTCCCTCTATTTCTTGCTACACAGGAAATTTGTTCTGGAAATTATATGTGCTCATGTTAATTACTTTGGCCAACAAATATGAGTGGAAGTCATTGGTATCAATTTATGGAATAAGCATTACATTTTCAGTGCTTTATTTTCCAGCTCTCTTTTGCCTACTTTGACAGCTACAGACACCTTTGTTAAGATAGAGATATTCTTAAGATTGAAGCACCCTGGAATGCTAAACCAGCACAAGGCCAACACACAGACACTCTGAAGAAAGCCCTGTCCCTGAGTGGATGTTACATAATTCTTTAGTTATTTAGTTATTTATTTCTGCAGCATAACTCCATCTATCAAGACTAATACACAGAAAATAAAGAAAATGGCAGAAAACCATAATAGTAACACAAAATTCGCACTAAACATTTCTATTTCTGACAAAATACAAACATGTATTAAATTTACATATCTCTAAGTCTTGAAAATAAAAGCATTTATTGTCTGCAAAATAAAAAGGGGGACAACTGTATAATTATAGAGAAAAATATAAAATACAACAGATAATAAAACTAAGCAAAACTCATAATATTATTACTATCTAACATTAAATAGGACAACGAGCCTTCATTTTCTTGATAAAAATATGTAAACTACATAAACTACAATAATAATTATGTGCCTATCTGTGTGTAATTATGTAGATATATATAAAACAAAAACTATTTGATGCACAAGAAAAAACGGATATAATAAAGTGTAGCTGTAATAATAAAAGATAATCTCACCAGGAATATATAAACATTCTGGACCTATATGCACCAAAATATACAAATGAAGAAAAGAAGAAGGGTGACTAACTGATCCAGATGCTGTGGAGAAAGCTATATGTTCTTGAGACCTAAAAGTGCTTTTTCAAATTTAAGAGCTAAGAGGACATTGCTGTTTTGGGAAAGAGCAGTACCAGTAAAGAGGTAAGGACAAAACTGAGTTTTCAGTTATGGAAGGATGACAAATTTATGCAGCTGGTAGGGGAAGGAGAAGATAGATCATGAGCTAGGTAGGAGAGAACTTGAGGATAGAAAATACGTATGTTTTTATGCTGAGGGAATCTGGGAAAAGGAGAATAATAGGTAGAAGACACTTCCAGTGGAAGCAAGACAAAATGTAACCAAAGGATATGTACATACTGACTACATGTCTTAGGCAGAAAAGGGAAAATTCTTCTTCAGATCTAGCAGTAAGGTTGGCTGAATATGAAGATACATCAGAAGTGTGAACTGAAAACATGACCTAGTACCTACTCTACTTACCCTATGTTTTCTTTCCCATTGCTCCTAACTCTTCCTCTTATTGCTGTATAGAACAAATCTAGTCTTTCATATGCTAGCCATTCTGGCCACTTTTGAACATAATGACTACATCTCCTCTGAGTTACTAATTTATTGGTATACATATACCCAGGTCATTTAATTACTTCTTAGAATTTTGAGTTTTATTCTACATTCTAAGATGATGAAAGATTATCAGATTAGTAATTGGTGACCTCTAAAAGAGATTCCTACAGATAGCAGTAGTTTAAGGAAGCTTGTTATTGTTTTGCTTTTTTATAGAATGGATAGGGTAGATTCTAGATGTGAAAGGTTAACTTTGCTATTATTCCTTAGAAAAACATAAAACAGATTATGAAGATGAAGGCTAACAATGCTTGAGAAGAATGTGGGTGTTCAAGAAGCCAATGTAAGTTTGCTAAGAACAAGCCAACTCAAACTAAAGAAGATTACAGCAGTGCTTTTGGGATAATGGATCTTTCAAAACTCGTGCTATTTTTTAAAATTTATTTTATTTTATTTTTTTTTTTTATAATTTATTTATTTTTTTATTGTGGAGAAGGGGCAGGGAAAGAAGGCGGGGGAAGAGGTGAGTGACAGGGTCGGGCCAGTGGCATGGTACCACATTGGCTGTATCTAGGTAGAG
>CAUYPK010080057.1:0-15289 GCA_963574355.1 Loris lydekkerianus | reverse complement strand
TTTTTTGCAGTTTTTGGCCAGGGCTGGGTTTTGAACCCATCACCTCAGGCATATGAGGCTGGCGCCCTACTCCTTTGAGCCACAGGCACCACCCAAGAGCATACTGTTTTACATGTAATATTGGCTCATCTATGAGATGATGAGTGTTTTTATGTGTATGTCTGTTTTTCCTGAAAGCCTAAATCTGCCTCTTATGTTCTCTGCCTTAAATGTAGGAGTTGTTTAGTAAACTTTTAAATAAGAATTGTTAAATTGTTTTAAGTGTAGCTACAGACTACCTGGAATTTGAAGAAAAAAAGAAAACAATTTTGCTGAAAGATCTATCCCTACAGAAGACAGCAATGGCCATTAGGAGTGGATTTATACTCGTCTCAAATATATCAGTTGACTGGATATATATTGAGTACATAAAGTGACCGGAACCTTATCTACATGGTGGCATAGTCACATTCCTATATTTTTATTTGGATAAAATGGATGCCTACTTGGTTGTGTAAGGCACTCTGGTGGTGGAATATTCCAGGTGGGGGACACATATGTTCATATTCAACAGTGGCTCTCGAGACTTACATTCTCCTCATTGTGTTGTTTTGCAGCTTTACAGCTCCATGGACTTTGGAAGACGGTGGCAACTCATGCATGAACGAATCACACCCAACAGGTTTTACTGGTAAGTCCATCCACTCTCATCACGCTTTTGGGTAAAGAATTATCAGACAACATAACACTGGGCAATATTGGACAACTTCACATCATCAGAAGACAAATGTGTTCTGTCTCTTTGCTACGCAAATGGTGGTCTATAGAACAGCAGCAGCAGCAGCACCTGGGAATTTGTTAGAGATGCAGCATCTCTGTCCCCCATCAAGTCTGTGGAAGGGGAATTTGCATTGAACACGATCTCTCAGTGATTTGTGTGCATTTTAATGTTAGAGAGGCACCAGACTAGAGAACTCCATAGGAAAGTTCATGACCAGGTGATCTTAGTTATGTATCAACCTTTCCTCTTTCTAGAGAAAAGTGTGTTTTAGGTTCATATATGAAAAAAAAAATTGTTTCTCAAAATGTACTCTGAAGAACAACAGTTTTACAACATGCTGCTTCTTTTGTAAGAGTTTCTATGGTCAAATAAATTCAAGTAATGATTATGTAACTCTGCACATTTGGAGACTTAGGATTCATGTTAGGATATCAAAGACTTTGGAGAGCTTCTTCTCAGGGAAGAAGACTGCTGAATTTTAAGTCTCTAATTCCCCAAACTTATTTCAGCAGAAGATCCTTTTCTCATATCACACCTGATAAATCCTTCAGAACTACCACTATGAGGCATATTTTGAAAGACGAACATTCAAATGTATTTTGAAAATAAGAGTAATACACATTTCAAATGGGAAATAAGCTCCTTCTCCTTATCAGAAAGAGGTTTATTAATTAAAATTTTATTACTAATTAAAAATTTTCATTATAATTTAATTCTCCTTCATGCATTCATATGGTTTTTATCTTGGTTGTAACTAGTTTAATATGTAACTAGTTTAATATGCCTTTTATATGTGGTGTCCATAAAGTTTGTGTGCAATTTAAAATAGTTGTAAATTAAAAAAAAAAGCACACAATGAATGTTATGGACAGTCTTCTCTGCTATCACATGGAAGTACTTCTTTCTTGTGTTCATTGTGGCAGAAGTGATGGCCAAAGGAATAAATAGTAAGAAGCATACATCCAAGTAGATAGTATGCTTAATCATACGCTTAGTTTAAATGAAAAAGTTCCTTAAAACCTCATGGGACAAGCCCTGTGTGGCCTCTACAACATAGAGGGGTGTGTGTATATGTGTGTGTGTGTTGGGATGGTGGTGACAGGTACCTTCTCTACACATAAACATTCTTATCAGCATCTTTAAAGCGGTGGCTTCAACCAGTCCCCTCTGCATCCACAACACTGTGTCCAGAATCAAAAGTGATGATTGCTTAAGCATACTATCACCATCAACTATGCTTTGCTGTCCACAGTTCAGAATAGCTTGGAGAGAAAAGGGAGTGAGTGTGTTGTCCTCCACTGAAATCTGGACCATCCCTGGTGTCCTTGTCCCTTACACACCAATGACTATTTCATCTGTAACTCTCATTACAACTATTATCTGGTCTGTGTTTGGAGCTATTAGGATTTTTCAAAAGACTAAAGCAGAAAAAGGGCACATTTGTTTCTCTGACATTCCAGCTATATAACCACAACCTTTATTCAGCTGAGATGGACCAATTTCTTAGTGGGCCATCACTCAGAAGTCCCTCAAAAAAGGAAATTTAAAAAAAATCTTTCTGCTGTTTTTGGAACACACTCTTGAGATGGGAAGGCAGTTGGCCAACTAGGAAGTCAAGTTGATAGAGGAGAATGAGGCAGGTGGGATGAGCCTTGTCATCATTTCTGAAAGAAATTAAATTAAGTGGATGAGGAGCTGCAGTTTTCTATCTTTTGCAAAGAGCAGGAAGAGAAGATTCCAGCTGCTGTCCCTCTCCCTACCTTTGTGTAGTAGAAAGAATAAACCCCTACGTCCTGATAATTGTGCTTCCTCTCTCCTCCATTCTGTATTTCTTTCATGTATGCCCCATGGGGAAATATAAAAGTTAGTGCCCACGCTGGATAGCCAAGTGGTAGGTGATTATTCCAGTTTTGTAATTATCACTTCTCTATTTCTGATGTATAATTACCGTGATTATTCTTTTAGGTGCCATACAAGTCACAGAGGAAAGCTCATTTTACACAGATCTTCTCTATCACCATTAGACAGAATTCAAGTTTATCTAAAGCTCTAAACCACTTTATTGAAGAGATATGGCTCCTGTTAGTTAGGGATGGAAATATTAACTTGTTGGCTCTTTAAAAAAAGAAAAAAAAATGTGTGTTTCTCTGGGTATAGAGCAAATTCTAGCCTACATAAGGCCTCTTCAACCTGTGTTCTCCTCATTTAGGCAATGAATGGGAACAGTATTTTTCTTGTCAATTGCATGAACTTATTGAAATGACCAGATGTGATTCAGTGGACATTTGGTAATTTTACTACTCTATTGCAGATTTACAACTTGTAATTGATACGTGTTCAAGTACTATGGTTTTAACAGCCATTTTTCTGGTACACAAATGTGAACCCCATGAACAGTGAGACTGCATGCCCATGGCCTGTGACACTTATAACAACTGACCGTATCTAAGTACTGTTGGGAATCCACATGTTCTCTACTCTTTGTTGAGTCATAATTTTCATGAAATGATAAACACAAAATGAAATAAAATAACCAGGTCCTCTAAACTACTTCTTTGGGAGAGAGGGGGTAGAGTGAAGTGTTTTTGAGGATGGTGGGGGAATGTCATGGGGAAAGCATGCAGGCCAAAACAAGACATTGAAATGAGAGATGATGCTAAAAAGACCTTCACTTGTGGTAGGTGGGCAAATAGAATGAAGGTGTGATTCAGAAGAAGCATTGTTCAACTCTCATTATTTATAATCTGGACATTAGTAAATAGATCCTTTATGGCAACAGAGCAGGGGGATTCACAAGGAAGAATATTGTGTTCCAGGAGCCATTTCTGTCACAGGTGCAGGAGGAAAGACACACTCCCAGGCATCTCTCCTACCTGCTTTGCCATGTAGGGCGACAGTTGCTGTCACAGTGTCGGGTGAGCATAGAGAATTGTTAGGAGTGATCATTATTATTGATTTCTTCCTTAGTGCTTCACGGTGTTTTGGGGCTGGGCAGGGCCAGGGGCATAATATTTGTTAGCAATGATAATAAGAGTTTTATCAAGAGATAAATGTTTTTATGAATTTCAAAATTATTGGGGTTTATTCTAACCCTATCAAAAGAAGCCATCTAGGAATCTTATACCATAGAGTGACACAACCATCAATCTCAGACTCCTGGAAAAAACGTAACTGACATGAACATTCCTTCTTGATGAGCTTTTTACTCACTTGATGCCTTGGTCACCACATGTTTACCAGGCCTGTCTAATGCTTTCTGTTCATTACCCCAACTGCTTTAGAAAGTATAATTTACAGGGAAAGCACACAAATGGAATAACTGTCCTTAACATATTTCCTTCATTATTTTCTTTCTCTGCTCTGCTAAGGCAGAGTTGTTGTCATGGGCAAAAAAGGTTTTTTCTGTTTTTTTTTTTTTTTCTTTTCTTTTCTTTTCTTCTAATATCCTACTGAGCTGCAAATGAATGGTGTTTTCAGTCTTCCCTTGGGAGATATTTAACAGGCAGGCACATCCCACTGTGGGAAGATTGTTTCCTTTGTACATCCAATGTGAACACTTTTTGTTCACAGCTTTGCCCCTATGGTCCCACACTCTCCCTAAGTGTTCACCCTCTTTAGGCAACTGTTTCAATGAGGTCACAGACACACCAGGCCAACTGAACTCTTTGTGTGACTTACCTGACCTCTCGGAGCCTCTGATCTCTGGCATTCACTTGTGTACTAACATGAAAAGGGAAAGAATGTCTCCAGTGTCTCCTCTTTACTAATTCGTCTCTTTTTCCCCATAATTATTCTTTCTCCTGAAAAAAAGGGCCCTATGCTTTTAGGGTCCTAGTTTGTTTGTTTTTGTCTGTCTGTTTCTTTCAGTTGTTACTGTTATCCTTTTTATGAAATATTTGGATTACAACATCCACTGTTCTTGAGAGTTAGAACTGCTTAAGAAGTCAACAAGTGTAGTTGAAGTTCTAGATCAGACTGTTGGAGGATGTAGGGAAGAGGTATCTTGAAGACTATTCTTTCTCCTGTGATGCTGGGTCAGGCTGAAAAGTGGCTGATGCAGAGGGTCAGCCAGGGAGAAGGCTGTAGGATTCTGTTGACTTTAGGTTAAAGTCGGCTACACACTGTAGCTTCCTCATTGTAGCTCCAGCTTGCAGCTTGTAGCTCCTCATTGTTCCAGCAGCTTCTCATCTTCTCTTTCAGGAAGGCCATGAGAGGGGGTAGGAAGAATGGAAAAGCAAAGTAGGTCCCTCCTGGTATGTGTAGACAGGGTGTGCTAGGAAAGTGTCTTTTGAAAGAGAAAGGGATGATATGGAAAAAGAAGACAAACTAAAAGACATTTCATTATAATCTTTGCTTTCTAATAATGTTTTCATGTTTTCCAGTCTCCTTTTATGTGCTATTTTTTTACATCTCCCCTAAACACATACATGTGAGTTTGCATAATCTTCTTTTCTCCTTTTAATGTCTTATTCTAACAATTATTATGTCATGGTAAATCTTTATAACCCTTTAAAATTATTCATGCAATATTTCATTGTGCAAAGATACATACTTTATTACTACTTTGTTTTTATTGGACACTGACAAATTTCACATTTTTCATTGTCATAAATAAGGTTTATTGGTATTTTTGTGCACAGTTCTTTAATATTTAGGATTGTTTTCCTGGACCAGTGTTCTAGGTAGTGCTGTTTACCCACCCTCCCCCCACCAAAAAAAAAAAAAAAGCTGGATTGTATTTTTCCTTGTCTCAGCAGAGTGTCACATGTCAATAGTATAGCTCAAATTCAATTCAACACTAAAAGCATTCAGAGCAATGTAGGTTGTTACTGAATCTTGTCTTGAAGGGGTTTGCAAAGAAGCGTTATGTCACAAAACACACGAGTCTGTCTGAAACTCCTCTGTTCACATCTGTCTCTCCAAAGTCCTGGATGTAATGGGAAGTACTTTCTCATTCCTCCTTCCCTTTTCATGGGCTGTAAAACTGTTCTTTCACAGAGGTTTATAATCCACTGCCCACCCCCTTCTGGAGCTCCCTATACACCAACGTCCTTCCCCCAGAGTACCATAGCTTTTCTTACATAGAACAGTCTACCCTCTCTTTTCTACCCTTCCCCATTATCCTCATCCTATTCCCCACAAAATCAATGTATGTTATGTAATTGTACATTCCTCAGAACATGGAGCATTGGAATTCGTAATAGTGTTTAATATTTTTGATTCAATCACTACTAGAAGAGGAATCATTATGTCAAAATATATACGTTTGAATTTCTTAACATTTTATTCCAAATATTGCCACTATTGCATGCCTTTATATATTTCTACCTGTAACATATGGCAATATCAGTTACTTAACATTTATTTTTTCCTTGTGGTAGGCAGCTTCTCAAATATCCCCCAGTAATCTCTGCCTCCTGGAAATAATGACATTATGCAGACCTCTCCCCTCAAGGGAAGGCTGGATTCAAAGATTTTTTGGTAGTGAATAGACTATGGCAGGAGTGATGAGGTTTGCTTTGGAGATTAGATTACAAATGACAGTGATTTTCACCTTGGATGTATTCTCTTGCTTACTTGCTCAAAGCAAGTTGCCCTGTTGTGAGCTGCTATATGGAAAGGCCCTGAAGGGAATCTCCAGCCAAAAGCCAGTAGGGAACTAAAGGCCTTAGCCCAACAGCTTAGTTCTAATGCAAGACTTAATCCTACTAATAGTCATGTGAGTGAGCTCAAAGGCAGATCCTTCCTTGGTCAAGCCTTCATATGAGACTGCAACCCTAAAAAACACTTTGTGAGACACCTGAGGGCAGAGCCACCCAGTTGAATCATGCCCAGGTTCCTGACCCACAGAAACAGTGAGATCATACATACTTATATTATCCTAAGTTTTGTGGCCTTATTTTTTTTTTTTTTTTGACAGAAATATGTAACCAGTATACCTCTCTGAACCTTACATTTGCCTGTTTATTTCAGAACATAAGATTCTCCTTCTGTCTGTATGCAACTACGTCTATCTTGGACCAAGTCATCTGTTTTATCTCCATTGGCAATAACCCCAAATGTTTTATTTATTCCAGTGTCTGGGTCCACCTTTACAGTAGAGAAATATCACATGTCCTGATTTGCCAGCCACTTGATGGTCAGATTCTATGAGAATTGATGGTTGACTAACAAGCCTCAAAGTCCTATACTCAGCCTTAGCGAGGCTTACTTATTTTATTTAATTTTTTAATTTTATATTTTTATGGCAGGAGTGTACTCCCTGAGAATATTATTGATTGTGAATGTGTATGACCACAAATATGAGCTGCATGTGCATAAGACTCTCATGTTTCTGGGTCCTAGACATTCATCTCAGCCTGCTAGTAGCCGTGTGTATCGAGTATGTAGGATAGAGAAGCAGGAGATAAAAATGAGGAATGATTTCCTTGAGATAATGTGGCTGTAGTAAATACTCTTGTACCACTTACCTGAATTTGAGCTCTATAGATCTCACCTGTTCTGGAATGTATCTTATGTTTTGCTTCAAATATGGCCTTCTTCTATCCAGCCTGGAGCTCATCTTGACCTTACACTATCGTTCCTGAAGAAGCAACTGCCAAGTCATTTTTAGGCTATTAATACATTATCCACAACAGAGACAGAGTTAAGCAACAGGCAGAATGGCTCAAGATTGCTTCCTGGAAAAATCAAGGTCTCTTCAAACAAAGTTAACATTATGGGGTGAATTTTTGAAGCTGCTTTTAAATGTGCATCTAAATTTTGCAAACACAGTCATTTGTTGTCTCTAGTAATGAGATTTAGGCATCGACCTGATATAAGGGATCAGATTTAAAGGCCCTTTGCAAACCAGGGTATGCCACAAATAATATTTAATTCAACTCTCATTTATATTTTTAAATGATGCAGCAATTTAAAAATACATTACATTCCAAATAATACATGCAAGGTCAGGAGGGTTGATGTGAAAGCTCAGTGTGCAAGCAGAAACCAGTTTCTAGCTTGTGTATGGGGGTGCCCGTGCTGTAGGTCTGGTTACATCTTGGCTGTGTGAAAGCTATCTGAATGCTAAGAGCAAAATGCAGTGTTGATCATTTCTGGAAAAAATATTCAGTGTTCGAAAGGTACACATATTATTCAGCCATTACAATGAAGAAGACAGAACTCTCAGCTCTTTGGAGGGGATCAAGATTTGCTGGAATTGTGATGATTATGCTTAGTCCATGTGAATTCTGAGGTAGGGGAAATATGACATACGATGTAGACATATTATGCCTGATAATTTATTTGCTATGAAAATAAGGTGTTGTATTTGACCCAGTCTTGGGGAAATCTGAAAATATTTGTGTTTGTTAAACACAAAATTCAAAGAGAGCCATGTTCACTCACCAAATCTAGTACAGCAAATGGAAACACCATTCCTTTGTCTTTCTCTAGTTTTGTGGCCAGTGACTCTGGAGTTAGAGACTTCCAAATATTTATTACACCTACATGATTATCCAAAGGGCATGAGCAATATTCATTCTGCTTAGAGACAGTAAAATCTCACTTTATTCTCATTCACTGATGATAAACTTGCAGAGGGGAACTAGTTTGATTGTTCTCACAATCAGGCGAGACGTGAGCCTCTTGTCATCCTATGAGGGTGGGAGTCCAGGAAGATCCCGCCTCACAGAGAAGAGCGCCTTTGAACAGTCATCTTCCTGGAACACAGATTGCCTATTCAGACTTCCACGTTTTGTGAAGGAGAGAGAGCCGAATCTTTGGACATGATGAGCTGTTCAGTAGTACTGTGAGTAGGGAATATGAGCATGGGAGGACCAAGGAGAGGCCTGGAGAGAGCCCAGGGAGAAAGCACCAAAATGAAGGCTTGGAGTCTGTGTAAACTGCAGGTTGGGTACCAGTTTCAGGCAGGAGCCACTATCCCCTTTCCCCCTGAGGAGGTCTGAGATCATTCTACTTCAGCTTGGTCTAGGCTTGTGTATCAGTGTGCTCCGGCTGCCATAACAAAATGCCTCAGACTGGGTTGATCAAACAACAGTCCATTTTCTCACAGTTCTGGAGGCAAGATGTCTGAGGTCAGCATGCCAGCGTGGCTGCTTACAGGGAGGGCCCTTTCCAGGTTGCGGAGGGCCACCCCCTGCAGTAGAGAGAGAGTGGGCCAGATCTCTGGCTTCTCTTCTTAAAAGGACACAAGTCCCATAATGAGGGCCCCATCCCCATCCAAACCTAATCACCTCCCAAAGGCTCCATCTTCAAATTTATACCAATTTGGGGGTTATGGCTTCAACATATTTGTTTTAGGGAAACACAGTTCAGTCCATAGCAGGATGTAAAGCAGAGAAAAACTTGGGAATGAATGCAGACTTTCTAGAGAACCTTCCACCAGGAAGAGTTCTGGTACAGAAATGGCTAATGCTCGTGGAGAAGATAGAGAAGCAATGTCAAAACCACAATGATATTTTTTAAAAGACACAAATGCACATTAGCTTTCTTTCTTTTTTCTGGTTGTAGAGACAATACAACTTGCTGTAGACATTCAAGGAAAGGCAGGAAAATAAAAATAAAATAAATACCTATAATCTCACTGCCCAGAAAATACCTCTTTAAAAAATCAAGTCCTTCTTCATAGCCTTTCCTCCCTTACTTTAAACATATATTTAAATTGTTAATCACAATTAATAACATGTTGTTCATAAATTTTATTATTTGTCCAAGTAAAATTGAACATTTTTCTGTTCCATCCTCTGTTCTTTCAAACATAGTTTAAAACTTATGTTACTTGCACTGTATTCTAATTGTCAGACATACAATTTAATCATTATTTTATTGTTTGATCTTCTAGGGTTTTACTATTAAAGAAAGTATTGCAATGTTGTTTTGAAAGTCTTTAATTATTTCTTCAAGTTCTGGTTATTATTATTTTTAAGAATAGACTATAGAGACTGTATATATAGTCATGCCAAATCCAGAAAGTTTGTACCAGTTCCACTCCAACTAAAATACCATTTTACTATACCTCATAAAACTTTCATCTAAAAAAGTAATCTACTTTAATATGCCAAAATGGATTTTCTGCATTTTAATTTGCATTTCTTGTCAGATCAGTGAGTTTAAACATGTTTTAATATATTTATTAACTGTTGTGTTTCTTTTATGCAGCCATCTGTTTCTTTTTCTGTCCTATTAAAGTTTCTTCATATGGTTTATCACTTTGTTTCAGCTTTGTGATAAGTTTACTCTTTGGCTTTTAATTGCATTGTGACTTTTTAACATGATTTTTACTTAAGAAATTTATGTTATCAAACCTCTTTGTTTTTCTCCTCATTATGTTTTCTATTACTTTAGCTAACATCCTTAGCCTATTATTATATACATTAACTGATTTTTTTTTTATTGTTTGGGGTTCATTGAGGCTACAAAGAATTAAGTTATACTGATTGCATTTGTTAAGACAAGTCCCTCTGATAATCGTGTCCCACCCCCAAGAAGTGTGCCATACACCGTGACCCCCAGGCCCCTCCCCAATTCCTCCTTCCCCAGCCCCTCACCGTGAATTGATTTGTGTTTTCTCGATGATATGTATTAAATCATCTATGGGCTTCATATTAGAAATTAATAGATAATACTAACATATATGATACTAATGTATACTACATATATACTGTATATATTAGATAATATCTATGAGATATAAAAATATTTCACATTATCCTACATTATGCTTCAGAAATTTCATCCTGTGACTGTATAACAATTTAATCATTTAGTAATTTAATAATTTTCCATACTGATGAATTTTTTAAGATTATAGAGTTTTATGTTTTGAAGTAAAGTAAAGTGTAGTGAACATCTATCTTCCCACTTAATTCTGCATTTATATTTTGGACTATTTCCTCTGATGATCTTCCACAGTCAGAGGTTAGGGAGCCTTGTGGTTAGTGGTGTTTTGTCAGCTTTCATTACACTGGGATTGGTCAGTTTTTTTGTGCCCTGTGGCCAGACCATACTGTTTAATTATTCTTTATAATACAACATAGCGTCTGACTGGGAAAGTCTTCTCTCCTGCAAAACAGAACAACAAAAAAATAGAACCTTTTTTATTTTTCAAAATATTCTTGGCTTATCTTATAGATTCATCCAAATAAATTTCACATCATCTCATCGTGTTTCAAAAGGTCCCATTTTCCCCTCATAAAGCAGCGAATTAGAGTATTGATTAGAACTGCAGCAAAGCTATACATTCATTTGAAGAGAACATCTTTTTTCAATATCCAGTTTTCAATCTAGCCACCTGGTTTCTTTGTCTTTCTATTCCATTTCTGTGTGTTCTACAGAAAAGTTGTAAAGTTTTCTTCATATTGGCCTTAAATATTTTTAAGGAATTTTCACTCTTGGTGCTATGGTAAGTAAATATATTTTGCACATAGCCTCTCTCCTCAGATTGGCATGCCTGAACTGGGTAATCTTGAGTTGCATCTGAGTGTGTTAAAATTCTTTATAATATATAAAAAAGACATTTTAAAACTTTAAGTGGTCAGGAGAGTATGGTGTAACTAGGGATAAATATCTGTGGGATGTTTGAGATCTAAGTAGGAAGGAGAATTCTGCCCTTAATAGCTGCATGATTTGGGGCAGTGAGCACCAGACAGAGAGGATCTTATGTGCCTTTACAGGCAAGTAAATTCTTGCAGGTTGCTCAGGGGCCATGGAAAGAAATGAAAATACCAAAAAGTCACAGAGAAAGTATTGATTGCTCAGAGGAGGAAGGGCTCACATACGCCTGGTGTTCCAGCGAAGGGTTCTTGAAGGAAATGGGATCGAAGAATCTTAAAGATTGATATGACTTGGCAAGTGAGAAAGGGAGACTAGTCCTTCTGAGATGGAAGAATAATTGGAACAAAGCTGGCATCATGGCATGTCTGGAGAGTAGTTAGATGCACTAGAATAGAGCTTCCCAACCAGCACACTTTTGACATTTTGGGCTGGATAATTGTCCTGTGCATGGCAAGTTGTTTACCAGATCCCTGGTCTCTACCGGGTAAGTGCCTGGCATAGTCCTCCAGTTGCGACAATTCCAACGTGTCTCCAGACATCCCAAGTTTCATTCTCCAAAGAAAAATACTCTGAGGTGTAAAATATCCATCTCACCACCCCACCTCCACGAGTTAGAAAAGTTAGAAAAGTTTGCATAGTGGGGCAGTGAGAAATAAAAGTAGGGATGTAGACGAGATTCAGATTGTGAAAGCCTCAAATGCCAGGGAAGTGGTTTGATCTCTCTGAGTAATGGCTGACATTCATCTTTTGTGCAAGAGAATGGTGTAGTATTTGTGTTTGATGAGGATTTATTAATATTTGTACTGTCTTGAGATGCTCTAGTGCATTTCTGTGTAACTCTCTGTCAATAGATGAGCTATGGACTTTTCTCATGACTCATAAATATTCAGAAGCACACTGATCCCAAGTGTCATTCTACAATGAAAAATTATACCATGATAGACCTTAAAAATATGTACCTGGCCAGACGTGGTGGTTCATGCCTCTAATTTCAGCACTTTGGGAGGCTGAGGTGGGAGGATCCCTGGAGGCCGGGAGTTGCAGACCACCCTGGAAATATAACAAAACCATGTCTCTACAAAAACATGAAAAAATGAGCTGGGTGGTGTACACCTGTAGTCCTACCTACTTAGAAAGCTGAGGTGAAAGGATTGCTTGAGCCCAGGAGATTGAGACGGCAGTGAACTAAGATTGAACCATTGCACTTCAACCTGGGTGACATAGTGAGACCCTGTCTCTTAAAAAAAAAAAAAAAAAAATATATATATATATATATTTTTTGTATATATGTATGTATATATATATTTTGTATATATATGTATGTATATATATTTTGTATATATATGTATGTATATATATATTTATGTAAAATTTTTTGTATAAAAATTTTTAATGCATTTTTATGTATAATATATATATATTTATTTAAATATATATTAAAAATATTTTTTTTCTTTAAATATATATATATTAAAAAATATATATATTTTTCTGAAGAATACATTTTTCTTCACCTTATTTGATATAATAGCATTAAAAAATTTTTATTAAACTGAAGATAATCATTTTAATTCTCTGTATGAGAGAGAGAGAGAGTTTTTCACTATATCACCCAGGCTAAAATGCAATGGTAAAATCCTAGCTCATTGCAGCCTCAAACTCAAGTGATCCTCCTGCCTCAGCCTCCTGAGTAGCTAAGACTAGTAGGACTATAAGTGTAAACTACCATACTCAGATAATTAAAAAATATTTGTAAAGATAGAGGTCTCTCTGTGACTGGGCTGGTCTTAAACTCCTGGCCTCAAGCCATCTTCCCATCTGGGCCTTCCAAACCTCTAGGATTATAAATGTGAGCCACTGTACCCAGCCAACATAATACTTTGTGTTCTATGCCCTTTTCTAACTTTTGTACACATAAAAATAATTTACTATAAATTATAGTTACATTATATACATATTTTATATTTTTTTAGAAAAACACCTAACCTTCACAGTTTTCTGTGCATATACATACACATATGCATAAAGAACATTTCGATGGTGGCAGGATATTCCATGAAATTGATATACTCTCATTTATGCTAAATAATTATAGAAAAGTTAGAGTGGACAGAATCCTGAGAGATGGTAGGGTGTAGTGATTTCTCCAGTGATGTTCTTGGAATCTCCATGGCTCATCTGAGAAATTGCCCCAAGGACTATGTGAGGCACAGAGAGGCCCATGGAATGCGTGGCAATTAGGTCCTTACCTCTACTCCCCTCCCATTTTTGCTTCAGCCAGAACTACTTAGATTCTTAATTAGTTTTATATATTAGGCTTCTGCATAAGATTTTTTTTTTTTTAATGAAAATATTTAGAATACGGCAGCGCCTGTGGCTCAAGGAGTAGTGCACCAGCCCCATATACTAGAGGTGGCAGGTTCAAACCTGGCCCCAGCCAAAAGCTGCAAAAAAAAAAAAAAAAAATTTAGAGTATATATCACTGACCTAGACTGGTCTTTTCATTTTATATAAACCACTTATGTGGGAATAACTCCAGGTTGTCTTTCTTTAATGGTTCAATGGCCCTGACATATCTAATTCCATCGTGAGACACCCTGCAAATGGGCAATGCCTTGGCCAAACCTCTTAACCATCGTGTTAGTGTGGACACCACCCAGTGGCCCACTGCTCTGTCAGTGGGTCCACCGTGTTTGGCTGAGAAGAGAATGACCATGCTCACACAGACTTGGTTTGGCAAGTTCGGTGATGAGAGGGTAACAGGCTATGGTGGTTGGACCGGAAGGAATAGACTCTTTTGTTCAGTGGGCGGCACATGGCACTGAGGAGCATTCAGTCATCCCTTGCTTGTTTTGTTCTCAATGGGATGCTGGAAACAGGTTCCTTAAGGCAGTTAGGCTTTTTCTGCTGTCCCTATATTGCTTTTTAGTAACAGCAGTTTTCCTCCTCTATGTGTGTTTGTCTATTTCTGAATCTAGCAACTGGTATCCACTACCTTGATCCCCTTCACTTACAAACACAAGCATGGAGGACAAACTTCTTATTCAGGAATCCATGGTGCTTCTCTTCAAATCTCCCCAAATGAGGCACATCCTCCCCCTTTTAGGCACCTTGCCTGCATCTGCTCTTTTTGAGGACAGCCTGGATGATGGATAAGGGGCTTGTCCTGTTCCTCTCGTCTCCCCACCAGCCAGTGTGTCATATTCAGACATTCTCCAACCTTTTCCCCTAACGATGTTGAAGAGTGCTGTCAAGTAATTTGGGCAGAACTGTGCACACTGACGGCAGAGAGAGAGGGAGCCCCTCGGGGAGCCCTGCTCAGCAGATTTAGCAATCTGGATGGATGCAAGAGGCTGAAGCATTGAAAAGGTCAGATGCTGGAACCAGTCTGATCTATAAAAGGCACCAAAGTGTGCAATAATTGCCAAAGAGTGGGCCAAAGGCACTGGGGGGTTGAAAATAGAATGGCTGTGCACTTCCCCAAGTAACACTGGGAACAAGAGGCCCTAGGTCTTATCCTGCTTTCCACACTTCTTAGAATTATTTTAATTTAGCAAATGCCATGAAAAGACATGATAGTGAGTACAACAGAACAAATAGAATTGGGTTATATGACTCTTGTCATATGATCTTGTCATATAATCATATAATCTTTCCAATTTTTCCTCTCTCTCTTTCTCTCTCTTTTTAAATATGAAATTTTTCCAAAGCTAAGAGAAATTCAACAAGTTACAAAGAGAAAATTGATTACACCTACGGTGCCTCTTACGAGGGTACATGTGAAACTTAGTAAATGTAGAATGTAAATGTCTTAACACAATGACTAAGAAAATGCCAGGAAGGCTATGTTAACCAGTGTGATGAAAACGTGTCAAACTGTTTATAAAACCAGCGTATGGTGCCCCGTGATCGCATTAATGTACACAGCTATGATTTAATATTAATAAAACAATAACAACAACAACAACAACA
>CAUYPK010080055.1:0-32217 GCA_963574355.1 Loris lydekkerianus | reverse complement strand
GGTGTGATGTTTTTAGTGTCTAGAACCAAGTTCCTGGAGCCAAGGGTAACAATGCCCTACTTGCCCTTAAATGCTTTCCAGCTGTGACTATTCCTGTTAAACCGGCTATGAATATTCCTGATAAGCTTATTCTTAGGTTTTTGGTGGAGGAGACAGTCAGGGCCTGTGTTCCTTGACCTTTCCTAAATGCCAGAATCACTAAAGTGCAGCCATCTTCCTTTAAAGTCACCAAAGTGATGACTGTTTATTTCTCTCATTTTGACAAACTGATACTTTTCCAAGGACCAGCCCATGGCCAAATGTGGCATCATGCAAAGAGAAAGGGGATGGGGATGTGAAGTAGGAAAGTTGTTCAAGTTCGTCCTCAGAGCTGCAAAGCGCTCCGTGTCCCCCTCCTCTGCCCTTCCACACCTAGTCCCATAGTCACACAGGTGAGAGGTGTGGGGGAGAGGAACCACTTAGAACATTGTTGCTCTATCTTGCCTGGGTGTTAATATCACCTAAGAAGCATCTTTGAAATATAAATGCCCAATATTATCCTTTGTAGATTCTGATTCAATTGCTCTGGAGCAATAATCATCAATAGAGGCCATAAAGATCGTGAAAGCTCACAGGAGGTGCCTTGGGCAGAATGTGAGGGTAGCCAGATCTTGCCTGGAGGATGGCACAATGCCAATTCAGCCTAGGGCACACGTAGTTGATGAGTCAATGTAGTGCTCTTTAGTCCCCGATTAACATGGACTCTTCCACAACCCAGGGAGTCTGCCACCCAGTAATGGCCCAGAGATACAGAGGGAGCAGCAGAACCACAGCTTCAGTCCAGGACTCTAGGAAGTCTTCATCTCTAAGCCTTTCTCTGGTCATCCACCTTAAATCTCCTCCACCCCGTTTCCCACAAGCTGTCACTATTTCTCTTTCTGCATAGTATTTATGTCCTTGCAAGGCACCACACACAGTGTTAGTTTGTTTGAATCTTTATTTACCCCTCCCGAGAAGGCCAGTGCCAGGGGCTGGGGGTGTCTGGCGGGTTTCTGTACTGCTGAGTCTCCAGCCTGGCTCTCAGTAGATAGCGAGCATTTGCTGAGCGAGTGACCTGTTAGGAGTATTGCTGTGTTTCTCACAGGCTCTGGGACCACTGCAAAGTAGAGCTCAGCTCCACTCCTGCTATTCCTCCACCACAACTGCCTTAGATTACCAGGACTTAGATCCTTTCAGATTTGTACTATAAAAATCCAAGAGAACCCTTGAACTTGAACCCACTGTATCTCAATGAGCCTTGAAATCTAACACTCAGTGTACAAGAACCATAGCGCAAACAGGACTACACTAACTGTGAGGAAGTCATCAGCCAAACTCAGAACACCAGCCTTTCCATAGGACACACAACTTGGTTTCTTCAACAACCATATACCATGAGAAAGAAACTAATAAGGGAATGGGAAACTGTTATATATTCAAAGAGTGTCGAAAATGGTGAATCATCCAAACAAAGTGTGCTTACATTGGTTCTTCATTTTAGTATAACAATTTAGTATAAAAGACGTTTTTGAGAGAATTGGTAAAAAATTGAAAGTGAATTGGATATTAGATGATACTGGCATCATGGCCATATTTAATTGATAATGATAATTGATAATTGATAATGATAATTATATATCATGCATATATTTTCAGATAGTCTTTGGTTGAACCTGGTCTGGTGTGTGTGTGTGTCTGTCTATCTGTCTCAAATTCTAGAGAATTAAGCTCTGTTGAAAACTGAGGGTTTATGTTCTCAGTTCTTCTAAGAATGGTAGATGGCTAATATCATCCTAGATGCCAGGGAGGTAAGTTTATTCACTTCATGCAATGGATGTTTAATTTTTTTTTTTTTTTGAGGAAGTCATAAGGATTTTTATTGTCAAAACAAGACACAGCAGACACAAATAAATGAGTCGTTCTGATAATTTTAGACTCCAGGGCATCTCTGTGAGCAGGTTAGTTCCTTATGTGCTGATATAATACTGCCCAGATCAAGTGTGAGGCAGTGCTCAGGACAGTGAATGAACATGCACACAGTGAGGAGAAATGAAAAGGCAGCTTCCCTATCTCCCTTCCCCAGTAAGGTGTACACTGCATAAAGGGATGAGGCCCATTTTGGTGACAAATGCTTTCATACAGAGAATTTTGAATTCTTTCATCTCTCCTCCAAAGTTTTAGGCCCTGATCTAATGATGAATAAGGTCACTTTCACATGAACCCAAGACTATAACTGTAGTTACCACCTTTACATCCATTTATCAGATCAGTAGGTTGGATTTTCTCCCTTAGGAAGTATTCAACCACACTGGAGTTTGTTTCACATTAAAGTAGAAGAAAGGATAGGCAAGACTAGTATTTGTTCTGTGGCATAAAAATTCCTCTGTTAGTACTGGTCCAAGACATAGCACGCGAAGAACTGGCCATAGGACAAAGTATCTATTAGGTCTACCAAAATACAAGGTGACTCCAGTTTCAGCCTGGAAAGTAAGGTCCCTGCCAAGTGTGGCTTTTAACTGTATCCAGGTCTCAAACAGATGTTAGGCCCACCTCCTAACCAGGCTGGAACACAGCACCAGCCGTCAAGAGGCCAAAGTTTGTCTAAACTAGTCAGGGAGCACCTCTATGATTTGTCAGTGCTCACATTGACAGTGGTGAAAGAAGGTGAAAGAAGGATCACGAAGCCTGTGTTTTGGGCGGTGCCCGTAGCTCAGTGCGTAGGGCGCCGGCCACACACACAGAGGCTGGCAGAGTTCAAAGTCAGCTAAAACAACAATGACAACTGCAACAACAACAACAACAACAACAACAAAAATAGGCAGGTGTTGTGGTGGGCGCCTGTAGTCCCAGCTACTTGGGAGGCTGAAGCAAGAGAATCGCTTAAGCCCAAGAGTTTGAGGTTGCTGTGAGCTGTGATGCCACGACACTTTACCCAGGGTGACAGCTTGAGACTCTGTCTCAAAAAGACAATAAATAAATAAATAAATAAATAAATAAATAAAATAAAGAAGCCTGTGTTTTTAGAACAGCACAAACATTAATTACCTGAGTGAGCAATGATCAAGGTCTTGTCTAGGGTAAATAATACAAAAATAGATCATGAAGTCCCCATACACCACTGCTGAGATTTGATCTAACTTTAAAGCAATATAAGCTTCTTCCACGCAATAAGGGCAAACTCTGCACTAATGTTTATCAAAAACCAATTATGTCTTCAGGTTTAGCTCCGTTTAAGAGATTTTTTAAAATATACCTTTCCTATGTCAGAGCCAAGGTAAAAAGGAAGTGGGTCTCTAGAATCCCTGGACCAGCAAGAGCTCTAAGAAGCCAGTGGGTGTGAGCACATCCAAGTCACAGGGTTTGAGATGATGGGTCCATGGGGGTTGTTCCATCCCTTGCATCGCTGGGACTTCCATCGTAGGTGGCTTGAAGGTGCTAGATCTTTAGCCATCAAGTGGCCTCGGCTCAGATCAGTTCCACTGGAAAGGGTTTCTGGGCTCCTCGGTAGGTCTGGTGGCAAAACTTCCTGAATCATACTTCTGGAGGGATCTTGGTCCAGGGAAGCTCCATTTATCTGGTGGGTTTCTGTCCTTATTCCCACTTCCAGAATCCATGGTGTTAGGATTTGGGCCAGGTAAAGCTGCGGAAGGACTGGAAGTGAAGCAGCCTCTGGGCCTACGCTTGGGTGAAGAATGAGAGGTGCTGCTTGGGGAGGACTAGGCTGAGGCAGGCTGCTTCTGTGCTTTTGTCATCTCTCCACTCTGTGGCTTAATTTGTGGAGTGCTTCTGCCACTCGAAGGTACTTGGTCTCCTTGGTGGTGAGGCCATTATGGCCTTGGCTGTTACTCAAAATTCTAAACACTCTTCTGGGTCTGTTTTATGATCAGAGAATTCATGATGCCGTAGGTAGCTTTAGCCTTCACCACTGGGACCTTATCTGTACTGTCAGTGGCTGATGTCAGAGTCACGGCAGGGGAGGATACACTGGCCTCTCCTTTTCCCACCTTGGCGAGGTGCTGATACTTGCCCTGTGGAATATCCAATGGAGGAGTAGTCATGGGACATCTCGCCTAGAGGCCCACTAGGCTCAAGAACACAGTGAAATTATGTGGCGATCATGCTGACAGATGTTAATGAGGAACATTGTCCAGCTGCCACAAATTAGCAAAACTTCCCGGCAAGGCTCCATCCAGAGGTTCTGTTCTCCCGCTGCTGCTGCCAAGCTGCCTGCAGCCCGAAGTCCGACACGAAAGTGGCACTGAGGACTCACATCTACTGAGACTTGTGGTCCAATTTGGACCCAAGCTATGGTAGGTGACAGTGGAGGTCTCTGGTCAGACCAGGACACATTGGCTGCCAGGCCAGCCAGCAGCCTTGGTGAAAAAGCCTAGGGTTTTATTTTTTGATGGAACATTGGCTGGGGTGAGCTGTATGGGTGAACTGATAATAAAGTCTGGCATTTGTTTTAAATCACCTCAGGAGTAGAGTGGTGGGGGCGAGTAAAGATTAGGAGGAAGGGACAGGGTTCCTCTTCTGGAGGAGGCAGCACCTGGTTTTCTTTTCTCTCTTCTAGGGGTAGTGTGTGCTGTAGGCTGGGGAGAGGTTGCAGGAAGGAGGGGTGGGTGTGCTGCTTGGGAGAATGCTGTGTTAATTCAAGCCTCTCTATAGCCCATGTGCTCCCTCCCCTTTGCTTGCCTCTGATTTGTGCCCCAGAGTGCAGACTGGTCTTTGCTGTGGTGAGGCTGGGGGCAGAGCCTGCTGGGGCCAGGGCTGTGGTGGGGAGTGGACATTATGTATGAGGGGGATCCTGGGATGTAAGGAGCCTATTTGTCACCAGGCATTTGTCAGATAGAAGGCAGAGTTTTCTATAAATGTACATCTGTCTGAAGGGGTCAAGGTTGACGATGGTAGCAAATGGCCCTGATTTCCCCTTGCTGTGGCTCTGTTAGTTCTGAGTTCAGAGCTCTCCTTATCTGTTCCGCCAGGCTGGTTCTGGTCAGGGATCACTGCCCTGTACGTGGTGCCAACTCAGCCCCCCCCAAAGTTCTGTCCCCCAGGCTCTTAGACAACTTCTGGGGAAATGCACTCGGGCGTTTCTGAGGACCTCATTATCTTCTCCATCAGTGCCTTCCTGGCTGGGAAAGGATTTAGTATCTGGTAAGAGCCTGCGTCTCACATAGTTGGGTCAGGCAGGAATGAAAGCTCACTTATCTTCAGGGCTTTGGTCTGTAGTCCCCACCATCACCCACCATTGCAGTCAGGTAAACACTTGGAAACAGTTGCAGCTTCTTAGATGCTGAATCTCTTTCACGGCTTCCACTCCCTCCCTTCTCAGATTTACTAGCGGTAAGTTGCTTGATGCTTATCACATTTCTGATCTTTGCTGCACCTCTGAGCAAAATAGTAACTGTCAAACATGTCTATAAAACTATTAATGTTTTGACCCATGCCAGCTCCCACTCGATCGAGTTCAGAGGAGCCGGGGCATTGACTCTGTGAGGCCTGTGGTCATGACAGCACTCAGCTCTGAATTACAGGCACTTTACTGACTGTGAAATCCATAGCAATAATTATAAGCCCAAACAAACTTGTAACATCTGTCATTAAGTTGTCACCACAATCCTGCAGAAGCAAACTTTTTGGCATTATTATCCACACTTTCTACTGAAGACACAAGGCTCACAGAAGTTGATGAACTGGCCTAAGCCCATGTTAACTTGACAGGTAAAAAGCCAGCATGAGATCGGTTTTTGACATGACAGCTGAGTGAGCCCTTTCTCTGAAACCAAAGCTTTTCAAACTACTGGTGGCAAAGAACTGTTTTTTCCCCCAATTTGTCATACATCAATAGTTTTTTAAAATACAATAAAAATGGATTCTAGGAGAATGAAATGAAAAGAAGGGCATTCACAATCTGAGCCACACTTTATAAATTACTCATTAAAGTATAATTGAGTGTATGTAAAAGTTATATACACTCAATTTCTGCACTTTATAAATTACTCATAAAGGTATAATTGAGTGTATGTAAAAGTTACATACACTCAATTTCTGCACCTTTCTCACCCTATTGTGCAAAGCTTCCTCGGGCCAGTACTTCACAGGCCTCTTTTTGACTAGCACTGTCCTCTGCTACCTGTTTCTCAGAGTGTGGTGTGTAAACTTGACCCTTTGCTTCTGAATTAATTACCTGGAGGTGGTTGTGAAATGCAGATTTCCATTCCCCCTCACAGTTCCCCCCCCCTCCACCCATCAGATTACTTGAATGAGAATGATTCAGACAGATTCAGGAACCTACATTTTAACAAGCAGTTTTAAAAATTCTGATGTGCTCTGAGAGTGAGTGTGCCCCGTGATGCTGTGTCCCCTCCACAGAGAGTAGACGAGAGGGTGAGTAGTGAAGTGAGAATGATGTTTTATTCCAGCCACCCTATTTCTGCACTGCCTTTTTTTTTTTTTTTAAACATTTTCAAAGGCTTCCTTTGTAGAGAAACTCACCGATAGAACCTGCTTTCTGAACTCATTTTGGTGCACTGCAGTAAACATGGATTGCGTGCGTGCTGTGGGCTGGGCGGATCGGAACAGACCACAAGATACCAACAACCCATGCAGACCGAGTGTAGGCAGAACAAAGTGCAGTCCTCGGGGCATTTCAGTGCACCAGTTGGTATAACCAGTGAGCTGGAGAAAATCAGAAGTGTAGGTTTAAGAAGCCAGGCCGGGACACGCATGGAGGAGTAAGGAGTGACCAGCTGCTAGTGGCTGAACACGGTGAAGAGCAAGCATTGGCCACTTGACTAGCAGCACACAGGTCATGGACTTTGACAAGAGCAGGTGCGTGAGATGGGGAAGCTTGGTCGGGGTGGGTGCATGGGAGAATGGGAAGACCAAAAGTGGAAGTGTTTGCTATAGACACTACTTCTCGGGGTTTTATAGTCGAAGAAAGAGAAATCGGGCAGGGGCTGGGAGGAGGAGTGAGGTCAAGAAGTTCAGGGGGAACGGCAGGGAAATGAACTTTATTTAGAATTCATATAATGACTGCTTATGTGACTTTGGTAAAGTAAAATGTCTTTTTCAGTTAATTCCTTTAAAAAACAAATAATTGTCTATTCTAACTTTTTTCTTTGAACTCTTTTAAACTGTCCCCATTCCCAACAATATTATCATCTGAGAACAAAGGAGTTTATAAATCTCTCTTGTTTCTCAAATAGCTTAATTTGAATACATCTTAAAATATGGCATTGCCTTTTCTTATATTTGCTTCATCTACTCTTCTGATCAAGTATTTTAAAGTAGATTTCATATCTTACCTCTCCATATTCATAGGACTTATTAAAAAATATATAAGCATGATATCATTATTATACCTAACAAAATTAACAAAGATTTCATAATAGTATATAATACCCAATTTATATTCCAATATCTCTATTTATGCCTAAAAGTGTTTTGTTCAAATTAAGATTCAGACAAGGTCTATGTATTGCATGCTATTATTATGTCTTTTAAGCCATTGGTTTTTCATGCCCATTGCCTTGTTAATGAAACCAATTCAGTTGTCTTATAAGAAGTCCTACTTTCTGGATTTTTGTAATAACTTCCCTACAGTGCTTTTTAACTTGTTCTTCTTTCTTTGGTATTTCCTAAAAACTAGAATTGTATATTAAGGCTTGATAATAGTCAAATTAAACATTTGGGGCAACAATTTTTCTTTTTCTTTCTTCCTTTCTTTCTTTTTTTTTTTTTTGAGACACGGTCTCACTATGTTGCCCTTGGTACAGTGCTGTGGTATCACAGCTCACAGCAATCTCAAACTCCTGGGCTTAAGCGATTCTCTTGCCTCAGCCTTCCAAGTAGCTGGGACTACAGACACCCACCACAATGCTGGCTATTTTTTTGTTGTAGTTGTCATTGTTGTTTAGCAGGCCAGGGCTGGGGTTGAACCCACCAACTCCAGAGTACGTGGCCAGCACTTTAACCGCTGAGCTATGGGCGCTGAGCCCGGGCAACAATTTTTCATGGGTGGTATTATGTACTTCCTATTGCCCCTCATCAGAAGGCACAGACCGTCTCATAGGGGTCAGGTGGTGACTGCCTGAATCACGGGCTTTCTTTTTGTTTTTTAAGATAGGAGACAAGCAGCATGTCTATCAGCCGATGGGAATAATCTTTGAGAGAGAAATACTTAACTTGGTGCAGAAGAAAATAGGAGTTTTCCTAGAAGAGTTTCCTTAAGTAGACAAGAGTGTGTAGGGTCTAGTGGACAAGTTTTGGTTAGTTCATTTATAGTGACAAGTGATGTATGGGCTTAAATGAAGATAAAGTGGGCTGTGTTGGGGACTTGAGGAAGTTCTAATCTGGTAGCTTCTGTTTTCTTCATGAACAAGTCGCATATTCATCAGGGGAGAGTGAAATTGAAAGGAGGAAGTCAAGTGGTAGTTGAGTGGGAGGGAGATGATCAGACTGAGAGGGTAGCATGTGATTGCTGAGGAGTGTTAAGGACCCACTGGCACCCAGTGATCATTCAGTGAAATCAGTAGGCATCGTGGTGTGATTTTCTCTAGCCATGTTCAGTTGCACAGTTGCAGGTGGGTAGCAGGACAGAGAGTTGAATTTAAGCAAGATTGGATTTTAGCCCCCCACATGTGATGAGAGAGGGCAAGAGATTCACTTAAATGACCATGGAATTTAAGCTGAGTAGGAAGAGAAGTAAGGCTATGAGGGAAGTGGGGAACAGTGACCAGGTGGTATGATTAATCGCAAAAGCTTGTTGGAATAAGTCGCAGAGACAGAAGCAGCAATTTGAGAGGGGCCGACTGAAATCATCAAGGTGATGGAGGGGAGCGTATATTTTGGGACATACCAAGATCCGAGACATGACCCTGGGAGTGAGTGGCTGAGGTCACAGTCCCTGGGACTAAGGAGATCAAAGAACAGTGAAGGCAGAGGACTGGTCTTTCCTATTTGTAGACATTAATGTCACTGTAAGTTACGACAGAAATAATATTGAGGAGAGTTACAGTAAGCCAGGAGCTAAAATATCTAAGGCAGTGGTTCTCAACCTTCCTAATGCTGCGACCCTTTAATACAGTTCCTCATGTTGTGGTGACCCCCAACCATAAAATTATTTTTGCTGCTACTTCATAACTGTAATTTTGCTACTGTTATGAATCATAATATAAATATCTGATATGCAAGTTGTATTTTCATTGTTACAAAGGGGTCGCGACCCACAGGTTGAGAACTGCTGATCTAAGGAGTAAAGAGGAGTTTCCTACGTGGGAGTGAAGACAGTCTTGGCAAGGGGTCAAGGGGTCTGGGGTAGTTGGTAGTGTCACCTGCATAGGGTTGCTGCAAAGAGGAAATGAGTCCATGCACATGAAGTTCTTAACGTTGAGCCTGACAAAGAGTATGAGCTCAACAAGTGTTAGAGAGTCTCCGTTGGAGTCAGTGTAGCTCTGGAGAATAGAGCTTAAACCACCAGGTTTATTTTTATAGGAGATTGGTTTCCCTTAATTTTAGGATCTTTCTGAGAGGGAGAGCTACTCCCACGGCCACTTGCCATCTGGGGAGGTGGTAAATTCCCTGGCATTCAGTACAGACAAGTGAACATCTGTAGTGACGGTGCTGGGAAGGGGATGCCAGCAATCAAAGGTGATGGGTGGGGTTGGGTGGGGGTGATTCTAGCATTCAAAGGCCACTGGTTGGGGCAGGATAGTGTTAGGAGCTAGCTTCATTCTTTCATTCAAACATGATTGAGCAGTTCCTAGTTATGGCCCAGAGCCTGGCTAGATGCAGGGGACCAGAGATATGTTTTAAATTCTCAATCTGGTCAGGATGGGCCTGTAGACTGATAAACGTTGTCTAGTCTATTGAGGGCAGAATAGGAACTGTGGTGTCATATTGATCTCTGTGGTGCCAAGAGAGGTTTCAGAGTCAAGGGCACCTGAGCTGATATTGGAGGCTGGGTGAGTGTGGCCCTAATGGAAACAGGGTAAGAAAAGGCATTCCTAGCAGAAAGACCGTCACATGTAGTGCTACAAAGGCATGAAAAAGCTTGGGACATTTAGAGTGCCCCTTGACTAAATCTGGGCTAGTTATTTATCTTTTCTGCCTCAGTTTCCCCACTTGTATAATGGAGCTAGTAATGGTATCCACAGAGGATGAGGTGGTCAGGAGTAAATACTGTGTAAAACATTTGTCACAGACCTTGTTTGCAATCCCTTTAGGTGCATTGTCTTACTTGATTCTATAAATAACCTATGAAATAGGACCTATTATTATTATTCTCATTTTAAGACAAAGAAGTGCTAAGTCTTGAGATTGATTAACTTGCTGAAGGTTGAATATCTGCTCAGAGGTAGAGTTAGCGCCCTTGCCTTGATCAGTCTGATTCTAAAGTTTGTATTCTTAACAATCAGTGCTTAGCACATAGCTAGTACTAAATAAATGGTAGCTATTATTGGTGTGGTTACTGAAGTCTTTCACCCAGAAAGTTGGGTGTTCTGTTACCACTTGTGTATCTGGTTGAAGATCACTAGTGTTGCTGTCTCACCAGCAGCAGTGACTATTTTTGAAAGGCCCTCATCACCTATGGTAGATCTAGATAAGACAGTTGCAGCACTTTCGTTTCAGCAGGTTGTGTTTTTCTGCAAATTAAAAACGGGGAGTGATTTTTATCTTCTTAGAGGGCAAGTCTTTCCCAGCAAATGCAGTTGACACGAGGGAGAAAGAGCTGGGGGTCAGTGCACTCTTCTGATGTCTGCGGGTTGAACTCAAACGAAAGTCTTGTGTCCTAGCAGCTTCTGCACTGGGCGATGGCAGGGAATCAGCATTTATAGGCAAGGGCTGTCAAGGAAAGGCCGATGACTGCCCGCGGCCTTCTGTGTGGGAGGCTAAGAAAGATGCCCGAGATAAGAGCTAGCAACCTTACCACCATTATTTTTTCAGCAAATATTTGTTGAGTGCCTGCTATGTGGCAACACTCATCTAGCATCCAGAGATACTCATTGGAGATGGAAGCTCCTACTCTTGGAGCTTATGTTTTTAGTAGACAGGGAAAGACAGCAATCAAATACCAGTATGAATGCATACATAATTAAAAATGTTCATGCCACAGAGGAAACTCACACCACGAAAAGAGGGATAGAAATCAGAGACACTTTCTGACTTTCCAAGGAGGCTGCGTAGGAACCAGTTCTTCTCTGAGCTGCTAAGAAGAGCCTGGAATTTTTTGACAAGGAAAGAATGGTCTTTCTCACTGTCATGGAAAGCTGGGGTTCTCTTAATCTGAACTCCTAAGCTTCACCAGAGGATTTTCCCCTCGTTTGTAGGGTAAAGCCAGTATGGCCACGTGCTTCCTTTTGGTTCTGGAAATGCTAGATCTCTTAGGACAGGCCTCAAGGCCAACCCGATATTGTGCAAATTGATACACAAGGTTGAAATGTATTTTCAGTATTGTCCCCACTAGTTTTGCCTTAATTAATCAGCTAACATACCAGAATAACAAAGGAAGTCAGACTGATGAAAGTCAATCAGTTTGCTGACTAACTGCTTTCAGGCCTCAACCATTTACATACTAGATATTTGGACATGTATAACTTTTAGTCACTCTGTTGTGTGCACAGGTAACATTTTCTATTTTGCTCTTCTTATAATATTTTAAGGATTTTCTTCTCTATTGCTATATAAATTCATATACAAGTATATATTTTTTCTCAGATGGATGTACCATAGTTTAGCTTTTTCTCTATTGCTGGAAGCTTAGATGTTAACAGATTTTCACCAATATGAATAAATTTGAAATGAAAAACTTTTCTTTCTTGTACATATGACATATTGCTTTATGGAACTCACATTACTTAATTTCTTAATCCTCTTCCAATTCTTACCACAACCATGTAAGGTATGGAATCATTTTACGTCTGACAAAACTGAAGTATATCATCTCTTTTATTTTTTAGAATTATTTATTTATTCACTGTTTAAACTTGGTCAATAGTCATGAGCTTTTAATTCTATGTCTTGAATACTTTCTGGAAAGGTGAAATTAATTTACATTTCTCCTTCGAATGCATACTGATTTCACTACAATCTGCCCAGCAAGGAGTGTTAATCATTTTGAAAATTGTGACCAGTATAAATTCTGCAAACCAAGATCTTGTTATTCTAACTTCCTCTCTTACACCTCTCTAAAGATTAACCATAATATCATATGCTTGTTAACTGTGTTTTTTATTTTGTGATTTGTCCGTTCACGCCAATTGCTTCTTTATTTGGGGAGGCTTATTAATCCTTTTTATACCATGACTCTTGTTTTCCTCCTTATTGTAGTTAGGATGTTTTTCATTGTATAGAGTTTGGAATTTTCTTGCAAGCAAATGTATTAAACTTTTTCTTTGCTATTTTTCTACACTGCATCAAAAGAAGAAAGAGCAGAAAAAGAATGATAGATTTAGCTTTCTTTATTCATGTTTTTTCATATTAGTTCAAACTTAAAGAACAATGCATGCACATTTTAGTAATTTTGGAATATAAACAACATAAAGTTCTAGAAAGTGAAAACACCTATCAGTGTACCATCCTGGGTACATTTTTTTCTAATATTTTCTCTTTTCATGCGCATTTTTTAATGTACTTTTTCCCCTGAATTTGTAGTCACAGTTTTATAACACCTTTTTTCAGTTAAAATTCTACTGATTAAAATTTTACATACCATTAAATATTGTTTAAAAATAAATATTTTTAAAAAATATGTCTGGAGTTTATTTTGGGGTGAACCTAATTGCTCTCTTTATCTGCAAGCCAGAGAAGATTGAACTGTTGTTCTTCCCAGGTGGGTCAGCTGGTACCTGCTTTATCTTTCTAGTCATTCTTAGTTGGCATCTGTCTATTTCTGGGCTCTCTGTCCTGTTCACAGATCCGAAGCATTACACCTGTAATAGGCTCTTCTGTCTTTTCTGAGCCCTCAGTGCTCCCCAGATTGAGTGACAGCCCAGGACTGCAGAAGCACCATCCATCTTATTAATGTTTAACCCCACCTCTGCTGGAAAACAGCTCTCACCTTCTCTCTCTCTCTTTTTGCCTTTGCAGATGTTTTTTGATCATCCTGAGAAAAATGAGCCTTGGCCTCCAGGCCCAATAAAGCAAGCCTCCCTCCCATGGAGCACAGTGATTGTTCCTGAGGACCTGGAGGGAGATTAGCCAGAAGCAGGTAAGGAGCACCTAGTGGTGGGGCTAGAAAAGGGGTTCATTCCAGGATAAAAAATGGAGTGGTAGAGTGTGCTGCCCAGGAGTTCAGGATCTCAGCGTCTGGTTCTGGCTTTGCTGTCTTCTTTATGGTTTTTGTTGGTTTGTTTGTTTTTTAAGTCCTTTTTGACTACCAAGTCAAAGAGGGGGATTGGGGAGGGAGATAGGTAGTTGTCCATTTCTGTAAGCTACAATTCTAAGATGAGAGTTTTTCTGTAATTCATTCAACCATCTGTAAGCACCTCCTATATTCCAGGCATTGCAGCTGGTACTGCGAAGGTTGTGATGAGTGGATCAGGACAAGATTCTTTACTTTGAGCATTTTTTTTCTGCTGGCTCGGTGTTGGCTTGGTCTCTGCAGGTGCTAATGTGAATTGTCATAGTCTTCCTCCAGAAGCCTCATTGTGTGATTGTAGGGATTTGTTGATACAGTCTTATCCATTCAGTAATCCTTTATTGACTACCTACTCTGTTTCAGATATGTGCTGGGGATTGGGGCTTCAGAAATGAAGCCAGGTGTTCTTAGGAGTGAGGTCAGGCATGAACAGCAAACATTACAAAGCACTGGTTGCCAGCAGCAGGGAGCAGGGATAGTGCTAAAGGGGAGGTGATCTCCACCAACCTGAGGAAGCAGAACGATAATGCTGTCGGAGCTAACAGGCAAAGGCACCAGGGCAGAGAACGCAGCTGGGCATATACCTGGAGGCTGAAGAAACACATCTGGTGTGCTTGGAAAATTCGAAGTGTGGTGTATTTTTCCAAAGAATTTGTGGTGACAAACTCACTACTATTTCTCCTCACGTAGGCTGGTTTAGGTGAAACTTCTTCCGTCTCTGTGTCCATAGAGCAGCTTGAGAGATGAGAAAGGCGTCTTGCAGTGCTAGGTGCCTGTGAGCAGAAACTCCAGCCACCTGGTAGACTTGGAGCCTCAACCGAGGGTGGTGCCTAGGTAACCCGTGACCTCTGATATGGGGTTTCACATGAGTGCTCTGAGGCCACAAAGAGGAACAGGCTGTGAAGGCTGAGGCCATCTGGTGATTGCGGGACAGGTTGTTGGGCCTGGCTGTTTGGGAGTACTCTTCTTTCCTGAGAAACCCCTGCCTTGGAGAGTAGGTGCTGGACAGCCCCTCCCTGTGCTGAATCAGGCCCCTCCCTCCAGCTCTTTCACTCAGACATGTAAAAGTCAAGTTGCAAGTCCACCTTTTCCAAATCACTAGTGCAAGTTTGAAAATTACTTATATTTCTAAAATGTCACTATCTTCAGCTATAAATGGAGCTCATAAAATCTGTTCTGCTTATTTCCCAGACCATAGTGGGTTCCTGAGACCTGACTAATGAGAAAGGGCCTCCCAAGTGGCACAGTGGTGATGGTCGGCACAGAGCTGGTGGTGGAGGTGGCTGTCTGCAACTGTCTGACGGATCGAGTTGCCTCTCTAGGGACCCTGATTTCTGAGTCCTATTGGGTTAACACTGACTTTCCACTGCCACTCATCACAGATCCTGCCTTTTAGTGGAAAAACCATGAACTTTTATAGTCAGACAGACCTGGCTTGGAATCCTGGTTCTGACACTGATTAGCTAGTGACCTTGGAGAAACCCTGCCAACCTTGCTAATCCCCATTTTTGTCGTTGCCTAACATAGGATTTTTCCATATCTCAACCATAGTGTTGTGGTAAAACTCAAGGGAGAGTCCGGGGGGCAGGTCCTCCCCCCATGCTGCTTTCCCTCTCCTCTGGTTCCCCTTCAGCTGTCCTGTGGCCATGTGAGTAGCTGTGTTGGGGATCTGTGCTAATTGAATTCCTTGGTGTTCTAATAATACAACAATACCCTACCTCCCATGTCATGATTTTATGTCCGAATTTTTCTTCCTCTATGTACATTTCACTCCTTCTGAAATTTTAGTAGCCCAAGGTCGGAACCCATCATCCCCAGAGCCACTGCTTCCTGAGGTCTGGGAGACGGGCAAGTACCACTTCAGTTGGTAGTGACAGTGGGCTCTAAGAATTGTCTGGATGCCAGTAGTGAAAGAATCTCAAATGCAGAGCCTGAGCAAAGGCTGATGAGGGATGGCTGGTACTGCACTCTGCCATCTTCCACTGCTATGTCAACCCCACAAGGGCCCTTGTGCCGAGGGGGCTGTGCTCCTCCATTCAGATACTTCCTATGCCTTTCTGCTTACCTGTTGCAAGTGCAGCAACATCATTTTCTTGTTTGATGCTCCCAACACTCTGTACACAGGACAGGACAGAGATACATGTGATTATTCTACAGAAACTTAGGGGTAGAAATGTGAAGTGACTTTCCCAGGGTCAACAAAAATGAGAAAAAAACCCAGCCTTTGTAAATACCCAGCCCGTATTCTACTACCTTGTCCCAGACATCCTTAGGAGTAGGCTCTGTGGGCAGGGATTTTGAACTCCTAATGCAAAACCCTGGTGGCAGTTGCTTTGACTCATTATAGCAAATAAACCTAGTGGTTGAGGAAAGAATGTAATGTTTTCTAAAAGATGCAGACATTGTTTGAGTTCAAAGTGCTTCCAACCTCCATTCAGTTACACAATAAATTCTGAGAAAACAAAGTGGGTCTTTACCCAGATAGAAAGAGAGCTATTCAGTATTTGCTTAGTAAAATCTATTTCCCAGAACTTTCAGCAGTTCTGCACGTGATGTAGTGGAAAGGATGTGGGTTATGAAATCAAGTGTGCTCAGCTTTGAACTCTGTGATCTTGGGCAGCTTTAGCTCTGTGATCTTGGGCACTGAGAGACACAGTTGCTCATCTGTGACAATGGAGATGCTACATAACACCTCATGGCTAGCAGTGGCCAAGGCCCTTCTGCACAGCTCAGGAGATGCCCTTTATATTAGACTATGGTATACACAGTGCTCTGCAGAGTGTGCCTCATGGTGGACCTGGTTATGGTGAAATAAAATAAAATAAAAATCAATTTCTTTAATTGGCTGCATCTGCTATTTTACCCAGATTTCCTACCTTCTATCATGAGGTGAGTCACCTTCCTGTCTCAGTAGTGCTCTTGGGAAGGGGGGGAGGGCACTGCCCAAGACTGAATATTATATTGTGAATCTAAGGCTTAGTCTTCTTCTCCAGCGTCACAGCCCTTAGAGAGATGCACCACACATCTGGGGCATCGTGCACGGCGAGAGAGCTTTTTCTAGCTATTTTAAAAGAATGCTAGACCACGTAAGATGTTAGAGAGTCTGGGTTCTGTGAAGTAGACAGGGCCAACTGCTCTTCCCTTGTATTCTTTTCTCGAGCATACGTGTCTTTATATAATGGTTTAAGGCTCTAGGAGCCAAATGATGTCTAAGATGTGGTTTCCGATTTCAAGAACCTGAGTGCAGTCAGGGAAGTAGACCAGGGCAACAAGACACTAAGATTCAGGCTATAAAAATTAATGGTGGAAAGACATAGAAAGTGTTCATGGCTCAGAGAGGAAGAAGGGAGTGTCTGAGGGAATGCTCTCTGCATTCAAAGCCCACACTGAGGCTGGAGGTCTTGAGAGCTGCTTAGGATCGCCCAGCTGGCGGGAGGTGGACAGGGCTGGAATTCAAGCCTCCTCACTCAAAGTCCGTCGCTTGGGCCATTGCCCCAAACTCAGGACTTTCTTTACATCATTTGTTTCCTTTTTCCACTTTTTTAAGGCTTGTTTTCCTGCTAAGAACGAAGTGGCTTCCCTGAACACATCTTCATTATGATTCATACCAACCTGAAGAAAAAATTCAGCTGCTGTGTCCTGGCTTTTCTCCTGTTCGCAGTCATCTGTGTATGGAAGGAAAAGAAGAAAGGGAGTTACTATAATTCCTTTAAAATGCAAGCCAAGGAATTCCAGGCATGGAAGTGTCTGGAGAAACTGGCCGCAGGGTCCGAGTCTCAGTCTGCATCCTTGAGCAGCACCCAGGACCCCCACAGAGGCAGCCAGGCCCCCAGCAGCCTCAGGGGCCCAGCCAAGGCTAAACCAGAGGCCTCCTTCCAGGTGTGGAACAAGGACAGCTCTTCCAAAAACCTTATCCCCAGGCTGCAGAAGATCCGGAAGAACTATCTCAACATGAACAAGTACAAAGTGTCCTATAAGGGGTCTGGGCCAGGTGTCAAGTTCAGTGCGGAGGCCCTGCGCTGTCACCTCCGGGACCATGTGAATGTGTCCATGGTGGAGGCCACAGATTTTCCCTTCAACACCTCCCTGTGGGAGGGTTACCTGCCCAAGGAAAACATTAGGACCAAGGCTGGGCCCTGGGGCAGGTGCGCTGTTGTCTCCTCAGCGGGATCTCTGAAGTCCTCCCATCTGGGCCAAGAAATAGGTATGTTCTGGGGTGTTAAGTTTCTCTGAACAGCCAGTGCTCATTAGGACTAGCTGGGCATATGGATAGTACTGTTGTCAAGTGGCCCAAGTGTGGCTTGGTAGACCAGTGGGGCAGACCCAGGGCCGTGTCCTCAGAGTCAGAAGTGCCATCAGGGCAGCTGAACGATGGGAATCCAGGTGTCTGGCACTTTATCAATTAGAATAGCTATTTTTTCCTTCTATTTTTAGTTGACCTGTAATAATTGTACATATGTATGGTATACAGAGTGGTATTTCAATACATGTATTCAACATATAATGGTCAAATCAAAGTAATTAGGATATTCCATCCCCACATACATTTACTATGTCTTTCTGTTGGGAACAGAATCATTTTATGTTTATCTGTTTTAAATACGAGTGTTCTGCAGAAGACTTAGTTTGAAAGGAGTTCCACCACTACCATAAGCAAAAAGCTATAATTGACCTTTGCAGATATTTGAAGCATAGATCTCAACTTCAATTTCAGGTTCTGAAATTCCATTATTTAATTGAGTAATGGAATACTCTTTTGGTCTCAACCACCTGGGAAATTTTCAACTAGAAAAGCTTTAATTAGGGCAGGAGTTCATAATTTGGAGGCTGTCAACCAACTTTAAGGAGCCCAGGAATCCCTAAGACACATGCAAATGTGTGTGTGTGTGTGTGTGTGTGCATTTTTTTTTTTTTTTCCCCCAGTAAGGGAGTTCATAGATTGCATTTGATTCTCAGAGGGACCTGTGACCTAAAAAAAGGTTTAAGAGTCACTGGTCAAAATATATAAATTTGCTTTCCTTGAAACCCTTTGCAGTTAATAAAGATAGAAAGTCTATCCGTATTTGTAAATGTGTACCCTAGGGAGCTATACATTTGCTTATATTTCCCTCATTTTGAGAGAATGTGTTTTCCATTATCGTGAAATGAATCAGGGAAAGAAAGCAAAGCACAGGAAACCTTGCTACTCTGTCAGGCCGAGGTACTGGAGCAGGTGAGGTCATATGTCTCCTTTTTTATTTCCTTCATATAACTGCCAGGAAAAATGGCCTGAAACCAAACACAGGCTCTCAAAGAAGAAAAGTAGACCCAAGTTGGATTCTCTAGAGCAGAAACAAGCGGTGAGATCACATTTTCTACCTCCCCAAATAGGCAGTCCCTAACCAGTAAAAACTGCCAAGATGGCCAGCACCACCCCAATTTTTGCCTCTTTGGTTTCTTTTGGACTTCAATTTCTAGGAACTAAATGTGTTTGGTTTTTGTTCATCCATAATGGAAGTAGATTTCTTTTTTTCCCCATTTTTGCTGCATAAAGGAAAGATTTTGGAATATCTCAGGTGTTAGCTGATCCTCCTTCTTCATGTGAAATTATCAGTTGAAGTTGGAGGCAGAGGCTGAGATCTCACGCACTCCTTAAAGGAAAACAATCTTTTTCTCTAGACTGCAATTATAACTTCAAACAAGTATTTTCCATGGAAGGACCTTGATCCTGAGATACAATAAAAATTGCGTGCTAGACTTCAGCTGCTCTGTTTTTCATAGGGCATATCCTCTGGGAGTTTTAACAAATATTTTAAGTCATTCACTCATTTATTCTTTTATTTATTCATAGATTCACCAACAATACAAAATAGGAGCTTAGAGTACAAAGGGGAAAGGGAAGGGAAAGGCCCTTTATTGAAGCCTCTGAGTTCCAGGCAGCATGCCAGAACCCCGCCGCATCCGGAATTTGTGGAGCCCATTCCCAACTATTGAACATATCAGATGGTTTCAAAGTGTTCACTCTTACAGATAGTACTGCTAACAAAGTTTTTGTGCAGACAGCTTAAATGATCACTACTGCCCTTCAGTGGGGGAAATATCCTCAGAAATGGAGCTAAAAGACTCAAACAAGAGAAATCTTCTGGCAATTTTTTCGTTCATTGTGAGATTGTTTATCGGAGAGATTGTAATCACATACTGTGCCTCCATCAGTCCCACAGATCAGCGCATGAACTCAGTAACTTTCAGCTATTTGTGAGAGTTTACTTACTCGTGGTGGAAAGGATCTTAGATGTGTTAGCAATGCTTATTGTGCACCTGCTGTGTGCCTAACATGCCTTACTTTATAATCCTCCTAGCAGACCTGCAAGGAGGTAATATTACTCTCATTCTGCTGATGAGCTAACTGTGAAGGCTGGAGGGATTTAGCAGCTGGTTAACAGCAGCTTGGGGTTTGATTTGAAGACCCCCCATACCTGACCCCTTTGCTCCTGTGCCTCATAATGACTGTAGCTTCATAATACAATTTAATACCATTTATCCCTTGTTAAAAAAATCCTTTGATATTCTTGTCCATTTGTTCTCCTAGAGGAAAAGAGAAGAACATTCTGAGTTGAGGTGAAGGCAAGAAGCGAGGGCTGCAGGGGGGAAAGCACAGAGTATGTCTGGGTGTCACAGAACCCTGTTTGGCTGGGATGTGGGGTCGAGTGTGTGGACGGTGGCAAGGGAGAAGGCCAGAAAGGTAGTGACTGATCAGCGCCTACAGAATGTTGACAGTCACAATAAAGACGTTGGGTTCCATTCTGAGAGCCCTAGAAGGTTTCTGAGCAACGGAGCGATGAAATTGTGTGTGTTTTGGGGAGATTTCTCATTTTGTTTCAAGTTTCCTTCTCCCCGGGGACTACTACATAATCTCTCCAGGGATTCTCTCAGGAACTATTGCCACATCCAGGTGAGAAGTGCCTACCAGTGGTCATGGTGGTGGAGGGAAAGGGCCTTATTTGTCTCTGACACAAAAGAGACAGAACTTAGTGTCTGACCAGAAGTGAACTTGAGTGAGTGGCAGGCCCCAGGGTTTCTGACCTGAGACTAGACCATATTGCACCACAGGGGAGCATGCTTCTGGAGGAGGGCAGATTCCATTCTGGATGTACTGAGCCTGAAGTGTTTATGGATTTCTCTGAGTAGATACCTTTGAGTTAGGTATTTGATTCTGGAGAAGGATCAGGTCTGGAGATCAGCTATAGGAGTCTTTTGTATTAAGGTGAAGTGACAGTTTTAATTTACATTTAAAGGTCAGGAAAGAACAGAAGGGATTACATTTAAAGGTCAGGAAAGAACAGAAGACAGGCAGAAAAATTCAGAAGGGCTACAGAAGGGGTGGAGAACCAGGTGTGTAGCATATGATGGAAGGCAAAGAGGGATGGAGTTTGTGGGACGGTAGCTGTTGACAGCAGAGTCTGCAGAGGTGGGACAGGTTTGGAGCAGAATGAGGACAGAGAAGACTCCTTTGCATTGAATAGCTTAGAGAACATGATAGTTATACCAGGGGTCTTGTAAAGGGCTGGATAGTAAATATTTTAGGTTTTGAAGGCCATATACTGTCACAACTATTCAACTCTGCTGTTATAGTGTAAAAACAATCATAGCTAGCAGTAAATGATCAGCCAGGGAAAAATAAATCAGCCAGGGAAACTGATTCCAGCCAGAGGACACTCAAGTGTCAAGATCCCAGTGAAGGCTGAGCACGGTGGCTCTTGCCTACTATCCCAGAAGTTTGGGAGCCCAAGGCGAGTAGATCCCTTGAGCTCAGGAGTTCAAGACTAGCCTGAGTGAGAGTGAGATCCCATCTCTACACAGAAGAGAAAAACCAGCCAGGTGTTGTGGTGGGCACCTGTAGCCCCAGCTACAGCTACCCGTGGATCTATGTTCTAATAGAGCTTTATTTATATAAATAAGGGGTGCCTGAGATTTGGCCTGCAGGCCATAGTTTTCTAGCCCTGATCTATAGTATGTTTATTTTCCCCAACCAGAATCAGACTGTAGTCATCCATAAATGGTTATATGACTCAATAAGCAATTTGAAAACATACGTATATTTAGTGATAAATTGTGATAAAATTTCTTTCTTCATTATTTCTACCCCTTTAGAGTTACTAAGCTTGGAGGCAAAGGATTTTGATGTGTTTACGAATTTACTAACTTGAGCTGATTCTGTTGATTTTAGGCATGCAATTATGCCATTTATATATAGTGATGGGTTGTAATTCCTTTTCTAATTTGTATCTTTTTCTGAGCTTTGATTCTAAGTTAGAGAGAGGTAGTGGCCTCTCTTTTCTGCTGCCTTCCCGTTTGCCAGTCTTGTTTGATGAAGACTCAGTAGCTGTGGGTTTCTCTTGTTGATTTCCTAGAGGCCCATTAGACTTTGAAAGTTCTTCAACCTTCAATTAGCAAAAGTGGTTCAACAAACAGGATCCTATCTCCTTTCGAATGAGGCCAAGTCAGTGGCCTGCTTTTAAATGTTCCTCTTTTCAAAAAATTGATATAAAATAGTTGTATATATTTTGGGGGTACATGTGACATTTTGATACATATATGCAACATGTAATAATTAAATCAGGGTAGTTAAGATATCCATTGCCTCAAAAAAGTTTTCTTCTTTGATTTTTTTTTTTTTTTTAACTCTTAGAATCAAATCCAAACTTCATACCTGGGCCTCCCTAGTCCTGCATAACCTGATTCCTGCCGACCTCTTTAATAGCATCACTAATTTTCCTTCCCCTCACTCGCTTGTCTCTAACCAAGTCCTTCCCCTCACTGGGGTCTTTTTTTTTTTTTTTTTTTTTCTTTTTTGAGATAGGGTCTCACCATGTCACTCTTGGTAGAGTGACATGTTATCATATTGTACAGCAACTTCAAACTCTTGGGCTCAAGCATCTTCTTGCCTTAGCCTTTTGAGTAGCTGGGACTACAGGTGCCCACCAGAACCTCCAAGTGGTTTTTCTCTTTTTTGCAGAGATGGGATCTTGCTCTCACTCAGGCTAGTCTTGAACTCCTGAGCTCAAGGGATCTACTCACCTCGGACTCCCACAGTGGTGGGATTGTAGGCAAGACCACTGTGGGGTCTTGACACTTGAGTGGCAAGTGGCTGAAATCAGTTTCCCTGGACACTTCCATGCCTCCCAGCCTGTGGATCTCAGTTCTGAGACATTCCTTGAATCATCACTCTATTGAAAGGAGTCTGATGGCCTCAGTGTCTCTGTCATACAGTTCAGTTTATTTGTATCATAGTATGTCTTAGTCACAATCTGCAATTATTTATTTATTTATTTTGGAAACAGAGTGTCACTCTGTCTCCCAGTCTAGAATGCAGTGGTATCATTGTAGCTAACAGCAACCTCAAATGCCTAGAATCAAATGATCCACCTACCTCAGCCTCTTGAGTAGCTGGGACTATGGGCGCCCATCACCACGCTCAGCTAATTTTTCTATTTTTAGTAGAGGCAGAGTCTTGCTCTTGCTCATGCTGGTCTCAACCTCCTGAGGTGATGATTCTGTCTTGACTTCCCAGAGCTCTGGGATTACAGGCATGAGTCACCGTGCCTGCCTATAATTATCTTATATGTAAATTGTTGTGCTTATTTATTGTCTGTCTCTGTGCAGCAGAATGTAAGATCCCTGAGGGCAAGGATGTGGTCTTTCTTGGTCATAACCATTGTCTCCAATACCCAGAGCGGTACCTGGCGTGGAATAGGTCCCCCATCAGAGCTTGTTGAATGATTCACCCTTCACCCTTTCCTACCTGACTTTGTTCCCTGAGAAATTGAAATTTTGGACTGTGTCAGCTGGTGTACCTTGCCCTCTGACCTTTATTTGGAACTGTCTAGGAGAAGTACTGGACAAAGCTGAGGAGAGCATGGTCAGGACATCTGTTCTACTGGGTGTCCCCTGCAGAGCCACCTCAAACTGTGCCTTTCTCAGCTCCTATCAGGCAGCCCTTTTAGTCCCTGGGTCCTGCTCTCTCCTTTTCCCCCAGGCCTACAAGGTCCAAGGAAGGAGGAGAGAGAGGCTGGAGTACTGATTCCCTCAGCTTCCTTCTTGGCAGCTGGACATTGGCAATCACTGTGTTCTTCTAAAGGCTGCCTCTTGTGACAGGTGGCCCTCCTCAGCTTGGGTTCTCTCCTCCTGGAGCCTGGCAGGCCTGGGGTGGTGGCAGTGTCTTCTTGCAGCAGGCACGCCTGGGTGTTAGCCTGTTTGTGTTGATTTCCTCAACCTCTACCCACAGCTTTGTAAAGAGTCCTTCTAAGAAACTCTCCATTACTCCATTTGTGTGTGTCATCTCTCTCCTGCTGGGACTCTGTCCAGTAGTTTATTCATTTGTGAAATGAGGAAGTTGATCGAGTGGTTTCTGGTGCATCTGCACCTCTCACGTGATCACTGCTCATTACTTTTGAAGCCAGTGACTGATTCTGATAAAATTTGTTGCAATTCTGAGTTGTGTAAAGACGTACCAACTGCCTACCCCATGTACAGATGTGAGACTACTCTGTGAGCTGATAAAAGCTTAAACCATGAATGTTTTATTTAGTTTTCAAACTATTTTGATAAAATTTGGCCCTAGAATTGAGGACATGGTTTGTTGCTTTTATGAATGAATCGTTTCTGATAGTTAGTACCATATATTGGAATTAAAATAAAGAAGGTGACTTTCATTCCTTAATTTTGTGGACATTATTTTTACAGGTCTTCTGTTGAATTGAATGTCCTCCTTTCTCCTCTAGTTCTGCCTGTTTTGATAAAGAATGACCCAAAATAAACCCACGTGGAAGTAAATAGAACAACAGAGGGCTGGGCTGATCCTTAAATCTGCTATAGATTTTAGGGGTGAAATCCAGACTTGCTTGATCAAGTAAGGCTAGGCTGAGGTCTCATAGGACCTCAGGGTTCAGATGGTTTTAAAAAGTCATCAGTTCTTTACCATGTTGGATTGATCAATGCTGGGTACAGGACCGTCTCCAAATCTTCGAAACTCTGCCTGAATAGCTGTAAAGACAGGAGCTAGAGCAAAGGAAATAATTAGGGTTTTTGACATGGTCTGCTGGATTGCCACTGGATTTGGTATGCTGTTTTTGACAATGTCTTTACTTTAAAAAAACAGAAAAACATGGAACTTAGTTTAGTTCTTACTGCAACCAGCAGATAGGTGGTCATCTCTGCTTAATGCACTTAATGCATTTAATACACTTAATGCCTATATGATTTCCCTCTATACATCATGATGGGACAAAAGTTGGGAAGCCTGATCCCCTGGCCCCACTCCCTCCTGCCTTCTCTCCCTTTGGCCCTTCTCTCTTCCTGCACATCACTAAAGCTGCTAATGCTCACCACCTCTTTTCTGTCTCTTTATGGTTTATAGATAGTCATGATGCTGTCCTGAGGTTTAATGGGGCACCCACAGCCAACTTCCAACAAGATGTGGGCACGAAAACTACCATTCGCCTGATGAACTCTCAGGTAAAATTTCTTCTGTGCAGATATGGAGTGAGAGAAGGACCCTGGTGTGGGCTATAAAGCAGAATATATCTACCAAGTACACACCAAAGCTGCCAGCTCCTTAAGTCCCTTGACCTTCCTAATTCTCAGCTTCCTCACTGGAGAAGGAGAAAGTGATTTCATGATCCAAGTTGGTGATAGCTCGTCACTTACTATCCTGTGCCCTCCAGCTCATCTCTGGAGAGTTGTATGAGGGACAGTAGAGTAGGGAACATCTAGGGGAGAGTGAGGAGTATTGTGAAAAGGAAATGAAATAATATGTGAGGGTGCTTTATGAACTGTAAAATTCTATGCAAGTATTGTAAGACATTAGTATCATGTCGTTAGTTGGAAAACAGTATTAGGATTCATGTATCATGTCATAAATTCACCTAGGTAATTAGTTTCCTAAAGTATTTCTAGGTAGCACATGCTAGTTTCTTGATACTAATGGAAATTTAGAAATATTCTCATCACAAAGTTCTGTTAATGATTTAATTAGCAGAAAAAACTATGTTATGGGCATCAACAATGGTACGATAGGTTGCAGCCCCACTCACCTCACTCACAACCACTGGTGTTTGCCTTTTTCTGAGTGAATGTAGGAGCCTTGGGTGTTTTTATGTCTGTGTTTAGTCTTTGTACACTTCCCGAGGACTCTCAGAAACACCCTATCTGCACTGTTCCGGTAGGATGTGCATTTCTCCTCTCTCCTGGCAGGGACCCACCTCTCTGTTCTCGTTCTTCACTTCCTGGCTTCCAGGAATTCACCAGCTGGGCAGAGGCTGCTTCCTACAGAGCCTGATTTCCATTTGAGTCCCACAGCCTTAAGAATCTTTTTATAATGGGAGAGGAATTGAGGAACTTAACTTCTTTGTAAGTGGCCACCATTTTGTTTTTTGTTTTTCCTCTAGAACCTTTTAAGTTTTTCTAAGAAAGTCACTTTCTACCACTGGAACATCTTCCAGTAGCCTCCAGGTGCTTCTAATGCCTGTCTGTTGGTTAATCCTGTATTTTAGGTTTTAATATTACTTTTGTTATTACTAGAAGAGGGAGGGCTGAAAGTAATGGATTGATTAGCAAGAGATTCTTTGGAGCAAGCGGCATTTCAGCCAGACTTTGAAAGCAGGGCAGGATTTGGAGAAACAGCAGTAAGGATACACTCCAGAAAGTACAATTGGTAAGACAGATGCATAGGATATCAGTGAAGTGTTCAAACAACCCTGGCTAGGTTGGAGGTGGAGGGATCACATTTCCCTGTAGAGTGAGATGAGGCAGATCTTCCTGACTGCTCAGACTCTGGCAAGTCTAAATTCAGACAGAAGGGTTAGGACAGGCATGGTACCTTTCCCTTCTCATGTGCCAGTCACAGAAATCCTGGAGCTGGAGAGCGCTTTAGGGAGCATTAACTGCTTCTGTGTAAGATGCTACCTAAACATCCAGGAGAGATGTGGACTTACCCTTAACTAGCAAATTCATTCAACAGATATATTCGGTATTGAACAGAGAGTAGCAGTGAGGACATAGTCTCTGCAGTTGGCCTGCTGTGGTTGAAACCCACCTCTGCCTCTTACCAGCTAAATGATCATCTCAAGTTACTTATCTAGACAGAGAAGAGAATTACAGCATTTTCTTCACAGGGTGTTGTGAGGTATAAATGAGAAAAACGTGTGCAAAATACTTAGAACAGCACCTGGCACATGTGTCAGTGAATGTCAGCTACTCTTACTATTTACATGGACAGACACCAAGCCAGTAGCAGAGGATGCCATGGTGAGCAGCACACACTCAGTCTCATTCTCATGATGCAGTCAGATCGTTTTACAGAGAATATAAAGTTACAGCAGAACTACAGAAGAAAGGGTCAAGGTGCTAGTAAAGCCCATAAGAGGGAGACTTCAGCTATTCAGAAAGTTCAGGTAGGCTTTCCCAAGGAGGAGATACTTGTGGAGAAGGAGGGTAGGAGCAGACAATGAGAAATTGCATAGAGCTTTTCAGGATCGTTTCCACATCTTTGCAGTGTATATTGGGCTGCTGTAAATATTCAGAGCATATGCAAAATGTGACAAAATGACTTTTTATTTTGGGGGTGGATACCTAGTAATGAGATTGCGGGATTCAATGGAAGGTCTGTGTCTAGTTCTTTGAGGACTCTCCCTGCTTCTTTCCATAGAGGCTGTATGAGTTTGCAGTCCCACCAGCGGTGCAGGAGAGTCCCTTCTCTCTGTCCCCATGCCAGCATCTGTTAATTTGTTGTGTGGGCTGTTCTCACAGGGGTCAGGTAATATCTCAAAGTGGGTTTGATTTTCATTTCTTTAATAATTAGTGACAGTTTTCATGAGTTTGTTGGCTATTCATCTGTCCTCATGAGAAGAGATTCTTCTGTTCATGTCTCTTGCCCAGCTTTAATGGGTTTGTTTGCTCTTCTTTTGTTGATTTGCTTGAGTTCTTAGTAGATTCTCGTTGTAGCCCTTTGTCAGATTCGTAGCATGCAAGTGCTTTTCAACATACAGATGGATTAATGAACTGTGGGATAATGTAGACCATGGAGTACTATTTAGACATAAAAAAAAGATGAGATGAGATTGTGTATTCTTTGTTACAACTTGGATGGATTTGGAGAACACTCTTCTAAGTATCATAAGAATGGAAAAACAAGCATCAAATGTACTCAATAGTAATTTGAAACTTGTAGTTTAAGAAGGAGCTCGCATGAGAGAAAAACTAATTAATTCCCACAAGGAGGTAAGGGGAGGGGTATTGGCACGATCCTTCCAAGTGGGAGCAATGAGTCGGTATATGGCACGTTTTCTGGGTGAAGAACACAACTACAACTTAGACTTTACCTTACAAATGCAAACAATGCAACTCAATTGCAAATTCCCTCATATTAATTGGAAATAAAAAAGAAAAGCTTTTCAGGAAGTGGCAACAGTATAAGTAAAGTCCTCTAAGGAGAACACAGGAGCGGAGAAGGACTGGGGAAATGGTGGGTACGTGTGGAGATGTGTGGTGAGAGATGAGGCTGAAAGGAAGAAGGAAGTGAGCCGTGCAGGGGCACTAAGGAGTTCTCTTCTTACGGCATGATCAGATTTGCAATTGCAAACATCACTGGCTCCATCTGGTCACAGAGGCTGCAGTAGAGGGAGAGGCACAGTGAGGAGCATCATTCAGTAGTCTGGGCTAGAAATGCTGGTAGCTTGAACCAGAGTGAGGGAGAAGGTGAACATGAGAAAAGAATTGATTTGAGGGCTACTTGGGACAAACAGTTAACAGGATTTGATGGTGCATTGGATGTGAGACGTGAAGGCTGGGGGACCAAGGGTGCAGCTCACTTCTGACTTATATAACTGATCAGCCAGAAGTCACTGAGATTGGAATTACAGTTATCTCCCCTTTATCTGTAGCTTCACTTTCTGTAGTTTAATACTTGCAGTCAATTATGGCCTGAAGATTTTAAATGAAAAATTCCAGAAGTTAACAATTCATACGTTTTAAATTGTGTGCTTCTGAGTAGCATGATGAAGTTTCATGCCAGTTCACTCCATCCCTTCTTTTACAAGAAGGGTGAGTATGGTTCAATAAGACATTTTGAGAGAGAGAGAGAAATTTACATAAATATTTTTACTGTGTATTATTATAATGTTTTTTATATAGTATTATTGTTAATGTTTTATGGTACTAGGTTATAAATTAAACTTTATTATAAGTATGTATGTAGATACAGAAAAACCACAAAAATCAGCTGAATTTTTTTGCCTTATATACACTGTCAGTGAACAATCTAAAGAAGATTATATAAATTCCATTTATAATAGTATTAAAAAACAAAATACTTAGGAATGTTTTAACCAAGGAGGTGAAAAACTTGTGCAATGAAAGCTATGAAACATTTCTGACAGAAGTTAAAGAAGCCATAAATGGAAAGGTATCCAATATCCAATAGAGATTATATATAATTACATTATAACTTATACAATATTAGTCTTTGTTAGAAGACTTAACTTTGTTAACATGTCAGTACAACCCCCAAATAATATACAGATTTAAAGCAGCCCAATCTCAGTGATGTTTCATTTAGAAGCATAAAAACCCATCCTAAAATTTATATGGAATCTTAAGGAACCCCAAATAACCAATCATGAAAAATAAGAATAAAGCTAGAAGATCCTCACTTGCTGATTTCAAAACTTATTACAAAGCTATAGTAATGAAAATCATGTGGTACTGGCATAAAGATAGACATATAGACTAATGGAATAGAGTATAAAGTCCAGAATAAACCCTTGAGTATATGGTCAGATGATTTTTGAGAAGCATATCAAGACTGTTTAATGGGAGAAAAGATAGTCTTTGCAAGAAATGGTACTGGGGAAAACTTGATATCCACATGCAAAAGAATGAAGTTGGACACTTACCTAACCCCAAATACAAAAATTAACTCAAAAATGGACCTATGACCTAAATGAAAGATCTAAAACTATAGAACTCTTAGAAGAAAACAGAGCAAAACTTTATGACATCTGATTTGGTAATGATTTTGTGATTATGACACCAAAGGCTCAAATAATAAAGAAAAAATATATATGTAAATTGAACATAATGGAAAAAATTTAAAAATTGTGTATCAAGCCAGGTGTGGTGGTTTATGTCTGTAATCCCAGCACTGTAGGAGGCTAAGGAGAGAGAATTGCTTGAGCTCAGGGGTTCAAGACTTGCCTAACCGAGAGTGAGACCCCTGACTCCTAAAAAAAAATGGAAAAACCCAACCGGGTGCCACTGCGAGCACCTGTAATCCCAGCAGCTTCTGGAGGCTGAGGCAGCGGGGTGCCCACAGCCTGAGTCTGAGGTTGCAGTGAGCTAGAACGTCATTGCACTCTGGTAGGGGCATAGGGTGGGACTCTGTCTCAGAAAAAAAAAAAAAATTGTGTATTAAAAGACAATAGTATAAAACAACAGTCTATATAATGGGAGAAAATATTTGCAGATCATATGCCTGATAAGGGATTAATATACAGAATATGTAGGGAACTTCTAAAACAACAACAACAGAATCAAATAATTCTATTCAAAAATGGCCTAAGAAGATATAAAAATGGCTTATAAGTACATGAAAACATGGTCAATATCATTGATCATTAGGGAAATGCAACCCGAAACTACAATGAAATACTACATCACGCCTATGAGGATGGCTTATGAGGAGCAATTGGAACCCTCATGCAATATTAATGGAAATGTAAAATGGTCAGCCACTGTGGAAAACTGTGGTGGTGCCTCAGAAGACTAAAAATGGAATTATAAGCAATTCTACTTATTGCTATATACTTGAAAAAATTGAAAGCAGAGTCTTGAAAGAGATTTATACACTCATGTTCAAAGTACCATTATTCACATAGATAAAATGTGGAAGTAACCCAAGTGTCTATGAATAGATGAATGGTTAAGCAAAATGTGGTATATGCAAACAATGAAATATAATTCAACCTTAAAAAGGAAAGAAATTATGGCATACACTGTAACATGGATAGTGAAATAATGCATGAAAACAATGAATGCTGTGTGACTCCACATATGTGAGTTACCTAGAATAGCCAAAATCATAGAGACAGATGGTAGAATGGTGGTTTCCCGAAACTAGCAGTAAGGTAAGAGAGAATTAATGTTCCATGGGTACAGAGTTTCAGTTTTGTGAGATTGAAGAGTTATGGAGAAAGATGATGGTGATAGTTGCACAACAATATGAATAATTTAATACCACTGAACTGGGTGCTTAAAGATTGTAAAGGTAGTCAATTTTGTGATATGTATATACGTATATACACAATGAAAAAAACTGGAAAAATTTCAATCACAAAAGGATAAATACTGTGATTTCACTTATGTGAAGTACCTAGAATATTCATCCATAGAGACAGACAGTAGACTGATGTTTGTTGAGGACTGGAGGTGGGGGGAAGAATGGTGCATTACTGTTTAATGTGTTTTAGTTGTTCCAATTGGGGAAGATGAAAAAGTATTGGAAATGGATAGGGGTGATGTTTGCACAACAATGTGAATGCACTTCATGCTGCTAAGCCAAATACTAAAAAATGGCTAAAATGGTCAATTTTATGTTAGGTGTATTTTATCATAATTTAAAAAAACTCTCTATTGAGAAGTCAATTGATAGAGGGAAAAAGTGAATATGCTAAAAAGAGGAGACACTAAGTAATTTCTGAGAAAGCAGAAGGTGGTAGGAAGGGAGGAAGGGCTGGAGGGGTGTCGCTGGAGGCAGTTCATATTAGGAGGGTGAGGGGGCTTCTGTTCTCTCTGCAAAGTAGTATTCAAGGCCATGTTTGAGGGAGGTTGAGGAGGAAAGAAGTTTTCGTAGAGGAAGTTTGAGCAAAGCAATTTGAAATTGTCGTTGAGGAGAATAGGAGTTAGCAAACCAGAGAAATGGAGTAGGATTTCCAGGCCATGCTGGGCCACTTGGACGTTGGAGAGAATGAATTTAGAGTGAAGCCAAGCTCTGCTTGGTCCGTGCATGCTGTGATGTGCAGGTCAGTAGTAGCAGCAGGGAGAGAGGGAACATGAAGTAGCCCGGCACATTCTCATGCATGGGGAGCCCACTGGCTCCTTGGGGACCTCTGTGTGGCATCTCAGTTGTCCCTACTGTAAAGAGCTCAATCCTGATCCTGCAAAGATTTAAAGCTAAGACTGCCTGAAAGTTGAGAATATCAGAGTCAAAGGGACTTTGATCAAATTTCTCCTCTAGCTCTTCCTACAGGAATGACTGAGTCTCAGTTCTCTTATTTGTAAAACAGAAATAGGAAGTGTTACCAGAAGATACTTACCACCATAGGGAAAAACAGACTTGATAATAAAACATAACGAAGTTAAAAAAAAAAACAAAAAAAAAAACAGAAAGAGAAGCATTCTCAGGTAGGGTCTTTTTATTAGAGAAGGGGTCTTGCTTTTTTCCTACAAGTGGTCTTGTAGGATCAGAGGAGTTTCTATGTGTGGAGCGTATCCCCCAGGGGCCCATGTGTGGCAGGTGCTGGGTGATGGTAGTGATGGACACTGCTGAAGCTGAACTGTCTACCTCTGTCTGTTTGGAAATGACTGGACCTTCCAAGATACCAGACAGATGGGCATCTTGTCTCCCAGCAGGGTAGGCAAGCTTGCCTGAGACTACTTGAGTGGTGCCTCACAGAACAGAGGCAAAATTTCTGTTAAAGGGTAATTTTCAGAAAAGGTCATGACTTCTGTACAGACATAAAAATAAATTTGTGGAGAAAAGGGAGCACTTCTACACTGCTGGTGGGAATGTAAATTAATACATT
>CAUYPK010080054.1:0-13667 GCA_963574355.1 Loris lydekkerianus | reverse complement strand
TATTGAATCATAGCTGTGTACATTGATATGACCAGGGGGCACCATACACTAACTTCATAGACTGTTTTACACATTTTCATCACACTGGTTAACATAGCCTTCCTGGCATTTTCTTAGTTATTGTGCTAAGACATTTACATTCCACATTTACTAAGTTTCACATTTACCCTTGTAAGATGCACCGCAGGTGTAATCCCACCATCCCCCCTCCCTCTATTCACCTCCCCCTCCCTCTCCTCCCTTTCTCCATTCCCCCTATTCTTAGGTTGTGACTGGGTCATAGCTTTCATGTGAAGGTCCTAAATTAGTTTCATAGTAGGGCTGAGTACATTGGATATTTTTTATTCCATTATTGAGATACTTTACTGAGAAGAATATGTTCCAGCTCCATCCATGTAAACATGAAAGAGGTGAAGCCCCCATCTTTCTGACTGATGGATTCTTTAAAGATATAAAAGAAGGAAACAGAAAAATGAGAAACCAGTAAGAGACTTTCATGGCCAGGCTTCAGTTCTGGCCATAACAACTTATTTTAGACTAATCTGCCTGCCAGAAACAATTGCTACACTGTTTGAAGACACCGAGAATAATCAGCGGGCAGGATCTAAGAGACTACAGTCATTTAGAGAAGGGAAGCGTGTGAAATGAGCAACAAATTCATCCTGGCTTTTTCCTTTAAGGCATTTTTCAGATTGGCATGCAAAAGAATACAAGCTAACCAGAAGCAGCAGTGTTTCTAGACTGAAGACACACACTGGGGTAAAGTCTGGAGATACTGTGTGGCTAGAATGTGAAGGGCAAAATCCTAGAGGGGTGGAATCGCCGAGAATGAACCCAAAAGCCTGGATACAAATTCCTGACAACTCATTAGTGAGTGCCTAAACTGTTCTCGTATAGGGTTGCCTTTAAGAAACCAGACGTAAACAACAGCTGGGAGAGTAAAGAGCTAAACAGAGATCATTTTTTTTAACTACCCTATATTTTCTTTCACATTGAATTCTTTTAATATATAACAAATTGATTTTTGTATAGGGACCCATTCTCATTTTAAAACGTGGATAACTAATTTTCCTAGCACAACCTAGTTCCTTAATTTTTAGCCACTTACTATCTGCCTTGTGCCAGTGCCAGGCCTTTGTACCACACACACCCTGTGGATTGCTTTAAATGGAAGGTCCCCGAATACTAGGGATTCATTTAAGAAATAAAATTTACCTGGTAAGACCAGGCGAGGTGGCTCACATCTGTAATCCTAGCTCTCTGAAAGGCCGAGGCGGGTGGATTGCCTGAGCTCATGAGTAAGACCAGCATGAGAAAGAGCAAGACCCCATCTCTAAAATAGTGGGCATTGTGGTAGGAGCCTGTAGTCCCAGCTACTCAGGAGGCTGAGGCAAGAGGCTCGCTTGAACCCAAGAGTTTGAGGTTGCTGGGAGCTATGACATCTACTAAGGGTGACAAAGTGAGACTCTGTCTCAAAAAAATTTTTTTTTTATCTAATAAAAGTATTTCGGGGGACTAATATGGCAAAACTACTTTGGAAGAAGAAGAGAGTGGCGGTGCACAGAAAGCTTTTATAATTCAGGCCAGTAGAAAGAAAGAGTTGGATCCAAGAAATATATTGTGGAGGTAGAAATATTCATTCAGCAAACATTTGTCAAATTACTACATGTATAATGGGCACCCACATTTTTAGCCCATACTTTCAAGAAAAAAAATCTTTTGCTTTGTTTTTTAATGCTAATTTGTATTTGTTTATATTTACATACTTTTTTAAATATCATGAAGTAATTTTAGCATTTATTTTTTAACATATTGTGGTACAAGAGTTATACTTTTGACACATAAGCATAATTAAAAGAATTTAAAACATTTATATAAATATGGGATTAGTACTATGTATAATGTGCATCCTTAGTTTTCCCTCAAAAATTTGAGTGAAAAAGTACACATTATACATGGAAAGTGTTGGTATGTAGTCATGATTCTGCAACTAGAGACAATGTGAAAAAATGAATCACATATGTCTACTGTAGATAGGCGCTCTCAGTATATGTCCTATTAAGCTTCATTTCCCTTTATTTAGTGAAGCTTTCTGATACTTTAGATGCCAAATATTCTTTTCAAGTATTGTTGATCCCACTTAATTCTGGTATCCGTGAATGCCAGATATGTGCTCTTTATGTGTTACTCAGTATTCATGTATATGTGCGTGCATTCATTCATTCAACATGCTAAAACCACCATATAAAAGGTACTGTGTTAGGCTTTGGAATACAAAGATAAAAGAGTTATTTCCTGCTATTAAGTTACTTACAAAGATCATGGATGAAGGCTAGGTGCGGCGGCTCACACCCATAATCCTAACACTCTGGGAGGCCAAGGCAGGTAGATTTCTTGAGGTCAGCCTGAGCAAAATGAGGCTCTGTCTATACTAAAAATAGAAAAATTAAACAGGCATGGTGGCAGGTACCTGTAGTCCCAGCTACTCAGGAGGTTGAGGCAGGAGGATTGCTTGAGCCCAGGTGTTTGAGGTTTCTGTGAGCTAGATTGATGCCATGGCACTCTAGCCTGGGCAACAGAGGGAAATCCTGTCTCAAAAAAAAATAAATAAATAAAATAAAGAGATCATTGATGAAGAAATGAAATAATAATTAAAGCAGGCCATCTACCTTATAGTATATGTGTTTTATAAAATATCAACAGCTATACTATGTAAATATAATTATTATTGACTTAAGATCAACCATTCTTATATGTTATTTCTTATCTTTTGGAGTTTTTTGTGTGTGATAGTGAACTATACCATGTTGTCTTTTCTTAGGTTTATTATTAGAAAGAACTCATGTTCCCCCAGCATTTTGTTCTTTTTTTTTTTTTTTGCAGTTTTTTTTTTTTTTGCCTGGAGCCAGGTTTGAACCCACCACCTCTGGTATAGGGGGCTGGCGCCCTACTCCTTTGAGCCACAGGCGCCACCCAGCATTTTGTTCTTATCTCTATTAGAGTCCTATTACTTTCTATTGTAATTATTGTTTACTTGTCTGTTTTTCAATAGATTGGCGCTGCAGGCCAGAACTTTGTTTCATTTATTTTTGAATTCCTCTAATTCTAGCACAGTCTGACATAACTTGGTTGGATGGATCTTATGTAACTTATTTAGAAAGTTGTTATTATTACACATGCTAGACCTTTTGTTTATTAGAAACATTTATGCTGTTTCAAAATACATCTATGTGGAAAAACTTATTGACTATGCTGCATGGCTTGGTTATCTTGACTCACACTCACTTCTCAGAAAACAAATTGTTGTTTGTACAAGCACCTGAAGAAGTGGTACCCATGAAAATAAAATTAATCTCAAGATACCAAACATCTGCACCTAATTTGTTTTTCCTTTAGTACCCTCAGTTTAATCCAAGAAAGTCATCAGCCATACCTTTTCTGAGCTCCTCACAGAAGATATCTAATTATGAGAAATGTTTTGCTCCAGGGAGGCTGTCATTTCTCTGACTTCTACAGATACGTTTATTTGTTAATAAGGATAAAAAAGCTTTATAAATGTTTCTGAATGTTAATAGTTATGCATGTTTAATCTTCTAGGAGGTTATTCATTTGGCTTCAAGAAGATTAAGACTTTCCACTTTGAAAAATTTTATGATAAACACAAAAAATGGAAGAACATTTGGATTGTGGCTACTCTGTGCTTATTTTTCTTTTAAATTCACGGACAATACTAAGTTAATCTATGAAAACTGAATATTAATTTTCAGTTTTAAAGATATGCTGTTTCCATGTTAATGGCTTACAAAAAGCAAAGTTAAAGTTTCAAGCTCTGAAACTTTTAAGGAAAACTTACACTAGCTAACATTCTTAGGTTTCCTTATTTTGCACATGCACACAAAAACACACCAAGCCATCTACTCCTTAGTGCCCTTCAACTCTATATTCTTCCTCAGGGCATATATACATCTACCATAAATCACTACCACAGTCTATGGGTGAGTTTATCTATCTAGATCTCACTCTCAGTAAAGCTATTTAAGGGTATAGGGCATGTCTTATTTGATTTTATAAATACAGTCCTAGCACAGCTCCTGCCATTTAATAGAGACCGTATTTGTTTAAAATACATGAATGGATGAATCAGTACATGTGATTATCAGATAAATTTATTACTAAGGGTATAGACTTCAAAATTGTTGATATTTAAATTAATAGTTATATTTATTCCTTTTTATTATCCACTCTCCCCTTCTTATAATTTTCTAAGCAGGGATGTTACAAGACTTTCTGTGAGCTTAACTTCTCGACGGATAATACTCTTATGAAATTTCTTCATCTATAAAATGGAATAATACTTCTCCCTATTTTCTATACTGGAATGATGATGAATCCCTAGATATACTGGGGGTGCCAAAAAATGTGTACACATTTTAGGAGATCTTTTTGGAAGTAAAATTGATCATTCCCCCAAAGTGAATGAATTGCAGGAAAAAGGGATGTGTGTAGCATGTCTAAGTACACTTCACCGGTAATGGTACCTTCAATTCTACTTTGAAAAGTAATACAAAGAAAATGTGGCTTAAACTGTGTGTACATTTTTTTCGGCACCCTTTCTATGTACAAAGCATATGTTTATTCAAGTATACTTGCAAGGAATACAAGTGTTATCAATTTTATTCCTATTAGGTATACTGCAATATTAGTGTAAATATCCAGTTACTCATCAGGGATCAGTAAATGTCAGAGATGGAAAGCCATTTTAGGATCTTCTTGTTCAATTGATTTGTCATTGAATGAGGAAAACCCTACTTCCCGTTTTATTTATTTATTTATTTATCTATTTTTGAGACAGAGTCTCACTTTCTTGCCCCCAGTAGAGTGTCATGGCATCATAGCTCACAGAAACCTCAAACTCTTTGGGCTCAAGGGATCTTCTTGCCTTATCCTCCCAACTATAGGCACCTACCGCAACACCCAGCTATTTTTTTTTTTTTTTCTTTAGAGCTGGTTCTCACTCTTGCTCAGGCTGGTGACAAACTCGTGAGCTCAAGGAATCCACCTGCCTTGGCCTCCCAGAGTGCTAGGATTATAGGCACGAGCCACCACACCAGGCCCCTACTTCCCTTTTCAATTCCTTTCTCTTGAATCATTGTATTCATTGTTCTCTTTTCCTTTACATGTACCTGGAATGTTCCTTATCTTTATTTTAAATTATTTTAAGTTTAGACATAAGAAGGGAGAATATAAAAAACATTCATTTACATAATACCTAGAGGATATAAAACTGAATATTCTTGGTTTTGTTTCAGATTTTTTAAAGTAAATAACTGTAGATGCATTTGAAATCTATCTTTCAAAATTTCCTTCCCCCTTTCCTTGTCTTCTCAGTCTGTCTTGATTTTGGTGACTTCAATTCCTATGCATATTTTTCTGCCTTTACTTGTTATACACACACAGATAAACACTTGTGTAAAGAGAGGATATTATTTTGCATGCATGAAATTTTCAAATAAATGGCATTACACTGCAGGCTCAAGCTCCTGGGCTCAGGTGATCCTCTTGCTTCTCTGAAGTAGCTGAAGTTAACACGCACAAGCCACTGAGCCTGGCTTGTATTTTGATTTTTGGTTTCAAATTATTTTTATTGATACCTTTTTCTTGTCTAAACATTTTATCAAATCAAGACAAACAAAAACATGTAAGGAGAGATCTCTTTGCCAAACATATTTCTTTCTTTCTTCTTATTTATTTATTTATTTATTTTTTGGTTGTAGTTATCATTATTGTTTGGCAGGCCTGGGCTAGATTCGAACCCGCCAGCTCTGGTGTACGTGACTGGCACCTTAGCCGCTTGAGCTACAAGCGCTAAGCCCAACAAACATATTTTTACTCCTTTGTTTTATATTGGCTGGAACAAAACGTGACTCGTTTGTCTGGGGCTTGTTGTTCTTAATGAAGCACAACGTGACCTAATTTACCTGGCCTTACCCTTTCTCGGTTCTTATACTTTCTTACTCTTCTGATTCATTCACATATTGACCACTGTTCCTTTTAGAATTTTCTCTTAACTCCCGTGATACTGCAGTAATTTATTTTTCTCCTACTTCAGTTGTTTCCTTTATCAACTCCTCTGTTTTAATTCCCAGAAGTTCTGCCTCTCTGTATTCGTCCTCTCTCAGTTCTCACATGCTTCCATAACTTTCAGCTTTTTTTCCTCAAATCTTTGTCTCTAGCCTGAGCTTCTCCCCCTAATTGCAGATTTATATTTCCATCCATCTTCTAGAAATCTCTATCTGCATATCTTTCCCCAAATGTGAATTTCAGTATATCTGAAACAAGACCTTTCCTTTTGGCCTACAATCAGTGTCTCCTTCTGATTTTTTAGAATAATTTATTGAGGTAGAATTCATATAAAATAAATTATTTTAAAGTGAACCATTCAGGGAAATTTGGTGCATTTACAGTGTTGTGCAACCACTACCTCTATCTAATTCCAAAGCACTTCCATCACTGTAAAGTAAAGCTTCTTACCCATGAAGTAGTTTCTCCCCATTGTCCTCTCTCCCAGCCCCTGGCAACCACCAATATGCATTCAGTCTCTATGAAGTTATCTATTATAGATATTTCATGTAAATGGTATTATACAATATATGACCTTGTGTCTGGCTTCTTTCACTTAGTATAATGTTTTGGGATTCATCCAGGTTATCACTTGTGTCTGTACTTCATTTCTTTTTATGGATGAAATATTTTCTATTGTATATTTAGAGAGCATGATTTGTTTATCTGTTCATCCATGCACATACGGGCTTTTTCCACCTTCATTTTATTGTGAATAGTGCTGCAGTACTGCATGCATATTTTCTTTCATTCCTTTTTTTTTTTTTTTTGAGTACTTGTTTTCACTTCTTCCATCTGATTGTCCTTTATCAATTTATGGTATTTTATTCTATTAGTCACTCAGGTTTAAAGCCTACATAGCAAGCTGGGCATGGTGGCTCATGTCTGTAATCCTAGCACTCTGGGAGGCCAAGGTAGGTGGATTGCTTGATCTCAGGAGTTCAAGACCAGCCTGAGCAAGAGAGAGACCCCATCTGTACTAAAAAAATAGAACAATTATCTGGGCACTGTGATGGACGCCTGTAGTTCCAGGTACTTGGGAGACTGATCATTAGAGATCAAGAGTTTGAGGTTGCTGTGAGCTACGATGACGCCCTGGCACTCTACCCAGGGTAGAGTATCTCAAAATAATAATAATAATAACTGAATAAAACCTACATAGCATAGAGTAGGTGCTACCTGTATATTGGTTGAATGAATTTGTTAAATTAATGTTTGGAATGCATTATCTTTCACTTCTTTCTCTTTTACCTCTTTTTTGTAATCACTTGTTAACTCTGAATTATAGTCCTAGTTCTGCCACTAACTAGTTGTGTAACTTCAGGCAAAACATAACCTCTTTATGCTTAGTTTTCTCCTCCGTAAAACAACTTTCTTGAAGTACAAACATAAAGCCAAAGACAACCTGAAAAATTCATTTTAACTTATAACAAAGGGCAAGTACACGTACAAATTGTTCCCTGGAATTGACAAGAAAAATAACCAACTGAGAGAAAAATCAGCAAACCGTCCTCATTAAAAGAAATTCAGGTAACCCTCAAGCTATGAAAATATGTTTAAATCTACTTATAGAGGAAATACAAATTAAAACTATGCTAAGATATTATTTTCCACCTATCACCTCACTGGGTGAGGCTATGGATAGATAAATACTTCGATACATTGCTACTGAGATAGCTATCTAAATTGCAAATGCATACACCCTTTGACCTAGGAATCTCATTTCTGGTAATTTATTCTAAGGATAAAGCTGGTCAAGTAAGAAACTATGTATGTAGAAGGTTATTTATAGCAGCAGTATTTACAAAAACAAGGTTGGAAACAACCCAGATGTGCATCAATAGGAATCTAGTTTTAAAAAACATGGTATATTTATACAGAGGAAAACTGTGGAACTATGAAAAGAGTGACAATGTTGTCTATAGGTTAAAATGAAAGTATTTCCAAGTGAATAAGAGACTGGTTAAAAATAAGACTATATGTAAAATTAAGACTACAAATTGCAATGAAAAGACAAAAAGCAGAGCATCAAAAGTTATAAATATAAAAACTTTCTAAAGACATAGAAACTAACAAAAGTTTTCACCCAAGGTGAAAGTAGAGAAAGGAATGAGGTAAATAATAGGAGAGATGGGAGAAAGCTTTTACAATGTACCCTTTTATATTGTTTTTATTTTTGAACCATGTGAGTACAAATATGCAAAAATTTTAAGGTACAAATAAATTATTTTAAAAATCAGGGCAGCACAAGGTTAAAAGAAATAGGTATGTTTGAGCAAGACTTGGAAATTCGGCAGAAAATTCCAAGGGAAAAAGATAGACATAACTGTCAAGTTTACAAAAGATATAATGCCATCAGCAACAGATAGCAGACAAATTACTCTAGTGTAAAGACAAGTAATTAAACTGTGCAGCAATATTTAAACAGCCCAAGTGTAAGTAAAATACAAGCACAGGAAAACAGGGGTTACAATAATAAGATTTTATGTACACATTAAAATGGAAAGACTTCAATTAAAGTTGGTTTTTAAAGTGACAAAAATATTTTAAATGGAGAGTATATATTGTAAGTAGCCCCCCCCTTTTTTTTATACATTCTCAATCTTCAGCCTTTCTATAAAATTAACACATATCATCCCCATCCATTTCAAGCAAAGTCATTTGTTATTTTGGTGACTTTAATGATATAATACATACATGAAAACATGTTAGATCTGGGATTTGACTCCGTTATGTATCAGTAGATGAGCTGATACTGTTAAAGTCAGTAGGTACAAGGCATCATGGCTGATGCATATAATGAGGCTGGGGCTTTGGGAGGCTGAATCAGGAGGATCACCGAGGCCAGGAGTTTGAGACCAACCTGAGCAACAAAGCAAGACTGTCGGTAAAAAAAAAAAAAGAAAGAAAGAAAAATTTAAATTCTAGGCATGGTGGCCCATACCTGTAGTCCTAGACACTCAGGAGACTTGAGTTGGGAGGATTGCTTAAGCCCAGAAATGTGAGTCTGCAGTGACCTGTGATCGCACCACTGCATTCCAGCTTAGGCAACAGCGTGCGACCTTGTCTCTAAAAAACAAACACAAAATGCATGCCATTTCTTGGACTCACACAATCTTAATATAATCATAATAGACTTCCATATATTAAATATTATCATTTGTTTATTAAACTTTTTGTTACAACTTTTTGGATAAAACATGTTCACTGTAGCAGAACAATTTTGTGCCTTTCTCATACCTTTTGCTTTAGTAAATTAAACATTTTCAGAGGGAACTACTGGGTTTTTCTGTGCCTGTATCTGCTCATTAATCCATTTTAAAACAATTTAATAAATGTCCACTCTATTGCAAAGTGTGTAGCCAATGAGTATCCAAAGAGTAAGCATTTAGTGGTACTCATAATCCATGAGGTTTGGTTATTAATGTGCTGCTAAACGAGGGCATCATATGACGTTTGTGATACCCTCAATTACTTAGGAATGTTAAGTCTTAGCATGTGAAAGAAACCCTTGTACTCTGGAATCTTAATGATCTCTCAAATTTCTGGCAGGAGATGGGCAATGTTAGACAACACTTACAGTTTACCTCATTTGACTTCACCCCTACCGAGGCTATTTTTTTCCCCAGGTAGAGCAAGTCCTATTCTAAAGAGTCTTGCATTATTATATTCCAACTTCTGGAGTTTCCAAGCCCTCATTGCTTGCCCTCTTCCACATATTTATTATAGAAACTATCTCTAAACCTTCACAGGTAGAGATTTGAACCCAAAGCTGTTTTCTTTAAATCTAATTTTTTTATGTTATTATTCCTCTCAAACATAGTATTCAGCTAGCCTTGAAGATGGTATTCTAAAGTCTATGTGGCTTGCAGAATTTTGTTTTAAACATGATCATGTTTCCTACAATCATGTTTATTTTCTAATCGTCTTTATCTCTTCACTGACCCCTACTTTTACCAATTCATGAAAATACAAGCATCTGCTTTCCATGAATAGATTCACAGATCCCACAAGACTAGATTCCCATGGAAACCAATCAAAAACTAAAAGGAAAAGAAAGTGTATATATTGAATTTCCCTGAGACCAACAGCTTGTTTTTCATTAAACTCATGCTGATTTCTTTTATACCATGGGCACAGGGCCAGGGAATATTTTTACGGCTGATAAAAAGGAAATTCAATCTATTTGCTTTCATTTAACCTTTTAGAGATTTTGTGTATAACATCAATTCCAAAGAAAATTTGAGCATTAATTTTCTAATTAACTTCTTAAGTCATAGGACTATATTTGTTCATATAATTTCCTCTTTTTCTTGTTTTCCTAACTCATATTTTAGTGTTCAAACAAGAGTGAGGGGGGATCAGGAGGCTTTTTTTTTTTTTTTGAGACATAGTCTCACTATGTTGCCCTCCGTAGAATGTGGTGGCGTCTCAGCTCACAGCAACATCAAACTCCTGGGCTCAAGCGATTCTCTTGCCTCGGCCTCCCAAGTATCTGGGACTATAGGTGCCTGCCACAATGCCCAGCTATTTTGTTGTTGTTGTTATTTTAGTTGTCATTGTCGTTTAGCTGGTCCGGACTGGGTTCGAACCCACCAGCCCCAGTGTATGTAGCTGGCACCCTAACCACTGAGCTATGCGTGCCAAGCCAGATCAGGAGGCTTTTAGTTACTATAGTGTGAATACTGTTGGTCCTTGGGTACAACATATTCCATGTGAGCAATCATAGTGCTCTTTGTACCTAGCTTTTAGTAGGCACAAATGATCATATACAAATATGATAACAGAATTATAACCAAAATGCCAAAGTAAGGGGGATCAAGAGAGCCAAGGAGGGGGTGACTGGGGAGGACAGGGATAGTTTTAAATAAGGCAATCAAAATATCCTTCAATGAGATGGTGACATTTGGAGCAAAATTTGAAGGAGTTAAGAAAATTAGCTATGTGAGCATCTGAGGAAAGAGCAATCAGTCCAGTCAGAAGGAACAGTCAGATTAAAGGCCTGGAGATCTGAGCACACCTGGAATGTTTCAGAAGAAAAGAAGACTAGTATAAATTGGACTTACAATGAATATGTGAGAGCTATAGGAGATGAGGAAAGAGAAGAAACAACAGCCAGATCCTGTAGCACAGTGGTTCTCAACCTTCCTTATGCTGCGAACCTTTAATAAAGTCCAAAGGGGTTGCAACCCACAGGTTGAGAACCACTGCTGTAGAGCCTTATAGGCCATTATTAAAAGTACTTTTTCACTCTGAATGAGATGAGGAGTCACTGAAAGGGTTTGAAGAAAGGAGTGACATGATCTGAATTATGCATTAATAAAAGAATCATTCTGGTTGAGTAGGATGGCTCATACTTTTAATCTTAGCACTTTGGGAGGCTGAGGTGGAAGGATCAGTTGAGGACAGGAGTTCAAAACTACAATGAGTTATGGTCATGCTACCGCACTCCAGCCTGGGCAACAGAACAAGACCCTGTCTCAAAAAAAATGAAAAGAAAAAAGCCATTCTGGCCATTTTAATAAAACTGATCCATCAGGTTGTAATTTAATTTGGAAAATAAATAGAAAATAAAATATTTCTGAAATGTTAAAAAAAAAAGTCATTCTGGCCAAGTCTCCTTCCTATCCTGGTCTGTTTCACTAAATATGCATGCATTTGTCTAGATCCCCTTAAAAACAAGATATCTGCTACAGAATACATTGCCAGTCTGATGAGCCCCCAGCATACTATGACTATCAGTATTGAAGTTTTGGCAACCAAGGACAGTTGATTCATGTTAAATAATTTTGCCAAATAAAATCTCTAAGTCTGCTTTATACTTACCTACTGCATCCTATATTCATATGTGGTGGGTTTGGACTCCAGTGCAGCATCTTACTGTACTCATATTTTGGTATTTTCTAGACTGACTTAGAGTGACCATTCCCTCCTTTGTTCCTCCAGGTCTTTGTGTGCTCAACCACTGCTGCATTGTCTATTAGACTGAAACATGTTTGTTTAGACATTTGATTTCCCCACAGGTGATGAGGGTCTTAATACAGAAAAGAATCTTTTTTATTTCCATTACCTAGTTGTACTTAACAGTCAATGCTTGGTGAATTGAATTGTGTTCCTCAAAGCCCCATCAAAGTCCTCTTGATTGTTGAGTCTGCTGTTCAGTATATTTGTCATCTCTCCCACTTATGAGTCATCAGGATTCTCATCCTAGTCTTTGATATCAAAATAGATCCTGGGTGCCAGGCACAGTGGCTCATGCCTGTAATCCTACCATTCTGGGAGGCTGAGGTGGGTGGTTTGCTTGAGCTCAGGAGTTTGAGACCAATCTGAGCCAGAGCCAGACCCTGTCTCTAAAATAGCCAGGCATTGTGATGGGCACCTGTAGTCACAGCTACTCAGGAGGCTGAGGCAAGAGAATCACTTGAGCCCAAGAGTTTGAGGTTACTGTGAGCTATGACACTTTAGCACTCTACTGAGGGTGACAAAATCAGACTCTCAAAAAAAAAAAAAAAAAAGATCCTCCTTATAAAAAAGTTAAATCATTGCTAGTACTAAAATCAACTTCGCCAATTTAAAAGGTTGTTTTATTCTTTCATTATACTTGTTAAACTATGTCATCTATGTTAACAAGGCTTGCTAAAAAATTTTATATATTCCATCAGAATCCACTTGTTTGCCATTCCAGTTCTAATGGGTCATTCACTAACTCATTCATTTGTTCAATAAATGTATTTTCTGTACTTTCACCCTTCCAAGTATTGTGCTGTATATCTGAAACTTTTAAATTCAACCCTTGTCTAAATATTTAAATTCTTTCAGAATTTGGAATCATAGTTAATCATTTCACCAATAACACTACTCATTCTCAGGAAATTTATTAAGAGTATACTCAGAGTATATCTCAAACAATTATAGATTTCAAAAAACATAGTTTTAAAATTTCTATTCAAATCTTTTCTCTTTGTCATTCATTTCTTTGCAAACCCTTTTTTAGAAGTGAGCTAAACTATCAGGCTATGCTTTGAAATAATGACTGTAAACTTATAACTATGTATGTAACTGGTCATTTCAGTATTGTGCAGATTGTGTATTACTCTGTGTATATATGTGTGTCACCTGTGTGTCACTTGTTTCTTCCAGAAAATATGATGAAAAAAGGAATAAAATAAGACAAACTAGAAACAATATTTGCAAGTTATATAATTAACTAAGGCAATACCCCTAAAATTTAAAATGGAGAAGAAAGATCAATGACTTTATGAAACTTGAGCAAGAGACCTGGTATGTGAATGGATAGTTCACAGAAAAGGAAATGCAAATGGCCCTTGAATATATGAACATATGCTCAAAATTGTTGGTCGGAGGAGAAATACAAATTAAAATTACAATGAGATAATGTGGGAAGGTGGAGGGGGGAGACAAGATGGCGGACTGAAGCCAGCTTTTCACAGAGGCTCCCGTCCAGAAGGAGAGTTAAAGGATGGAAATTTAGTAAGTAACCTGGAGGATTCGAGCTATACCAGGAGAGAAGGTTGGAGATCGCACAT
>CAUYPK010080053.1:0-11894 GCA_963574355.1 Loris lydekkerianus | reverse complement strand
GAATACTTTTCCCCGCCCCCCCCCCCCCCCCCCAAGATAGAGTCTTAATATGTCCCCCTCAGTAGAGTGCCGTGGAGTCACAGCCCACAGCAACCTCAAACTCTTGGGCTTAAGCAACTCTCTTGCCTGAGCCTCCTGAGTAGCTGGGACTACAGGTGCCTGCCACAACGCCCGGCTAGTTTTTGATTGCAGTTGTCATTGTTGTTTAGCAGGCCCGGGCCAGGTTCAAACCTGCCACCCTGAGTGTATGTGGCCAGTGCCCTACCAACTGAGCTACGGGTGCTGCCAAATAGTGGAATTCTTTGGTAATTATCACAATCTATTTATTTAAAGACTAAACTGACAGTATTCAAGAAGCAATCAGTAAATATCTCTTTATTGAACTGAACCAAAGTTTATTGGCTATCTTGTCAGATTAATGTAAAAATTCATTTTCCTAAAACAATTTCAGCAACAAAAAAATACCAAAATATCACCTGAAAAGTTAAAAATAAAATAATTATTCAAATGAAAAAGAATTATTGGCCAGACATAGTGACTCACACCTGTAATCCCAGCACTTTGGGAGGCTGAGGTGGAAGGATCACTTGAGACTGTGGGTTTAAGACCAACCTGGGCAACACAGTGAAACCTGTCTCCACAGAAAATTTAAAAATGTGTCAGGGCTGATAACACAGAACTATAGTCCTAGCTATACCAAAAAGCCTGAGGCTGGAGGATCTTCTGAGCCCAGGTCCCTAAGGCTACAGCAAGCTATGATTGTGCCACTGCACTCCAGTCTGGGCAACAAGAATGAGATACTCAATGGAAACTAAGAAGGGGAAATCAAGATAGGGAGAGGGTTGAGGAATAAAAAATCACCTATCAGGCACAACGTACACTATTCTGGTGACAGGTACACTAAAAAGTCTTGAATTTAGCATTATACAATTCATCCATGTAACAAAAAACTCTTGTACCCCCTAAATCTATTGAAATTTTTACAATATGTATTTTTCTAAAGTAAATAAAAATAAATTTTTAAAATTATTTTTATTTTTGAGAAGCCATGTCTTTAAGCAATTTATACATATTGACATATTTGTAAAATAACAAAAGTTAAAACGGATGCTGACCAAGTATAAGTATTACATTAATTTATTTTAAAAATGTTATACATCTAAAGTATTTGCTATTTTATAGTTCTCTCTACTGACATAAAAGAGACAGGGATACCATAACATATGTCACATCAATGAGGCTAGACAGGTCCCACAGCTTGTAGAATAAATTTTAAAGGTAGACTAAGAATATTAAAAATAAACACATAAAAGGATTTAAATTCAGAACTATTTTTAGGATGGGGATTATATATACTGATAGAATACACAGGAAAATATATATAATCCATGAGTATAACATCTTACACAACAGGAATACTCACTGTATTTATTGCCATTCGAGCTTCAAAATTATCCACACAGCTGAGAACTAGATCAACAGGTTTTCCTTCTTCTAACCCACCATTACTAGTCAGAAAAAATAAATTTTATTTGAAAGACACAAAATACATTCTAATACATTAGAATGCTTCACTGCAAATGTAAATGTAATCAAAGTTAACTGAATGCAATTCATTATTTCAGTGGTGGTGTGACAGATTCTAAAGAAAACTGTTTTGAGGGAGAAATATAATCTACAACACAGAACTTAAAATCGAGAATCCCTGGTTATATCATTATAGGTTACAGGAGTTTTTTGCTTTTTATTTTATTTTTATTTTTTATGGTTTTTAGACAATATATACTTTTTACCGAGCTTTAATATAAAAATTACACCAAAAAATTACTATTTTTTGTTGTTGTTGTTGTTGTGTTTTTTGAGACAGGGTCTCATGTTGTTGCCCGGGCATGAGGGCAGTGGCATGATCACAGCTCACTGCTGCCTCAAAATCCTGGCCTCAAGCAATCCTCTTGCCTTTGACTACCAAGGAACTGGGAGTATAGGCATGCACCACCATGCCCGGTTAATTTTTTTCTATTTTTTGTAGGGGCAGGGTCTTGCTGTGTTATTTGGGCTACTCTTGAACTCCTGACTTCAAGTGATCCTCCCACCTCAGCCTCCCAAAGTGCTAGGATTATAAATGTGTGCCACCATGTCTACCAAAAAATTACTATTTTTAAAAACAGAAAAATATATAGGGTGTCAATAAAGTTCATGTGCAATTTAAAGTAGTTGTAAATTTTAAATTGCACGTGAACTTTATGGACACCCTGTATATCTGCCAATTCACTGAGTTAATCATTACATTTTTCTAATAGATTTTAAAATGATATTTGAGCTGGACATTAAACAAAATATTCATAACTGAAAATTTTACCTTATTCTATCCACAAAATGTTGAAAGTTTTCCACTGTGGTCATATTGTAGTTGTGCACTTCAAAAAGAACATCAGGATTAATGTTCCTAAGAGGGAAAAAAGGAGAGAGTATACAGGCTACTATAGAAAGCAAAAAGGAAAAAAAGCTGAAAGAGCTAAGGAGCATTTAATACACTTCAAAGCAGAATTCAAGCTATTCAAAGAAAACCCAAACTTCTCTTTCCCACTTCAAGGACTAGGCTCAAAAATGTGTAGACTGTCATAAAAATATTCCCACCCCAACCTGGATCAAGTTACATGCTGGGAATTCAGACTCCACCACTTCTGGTTTTGGTCCTATTCAATTCAGTACATGTCTGACCTACCAACATGTACAGCCTTCAAGCTAAGAATGGTTTTTACATTTTTAGATGATTGAAGGAAAAAAATCAAAAGAAAAAAATATACTCCAAGAAATTTAAATTTCAGAGACCCAAAAGTAAAGTTTTATTAGGATGCAGACATGCTCATTCACGCTTGTGTCGCCTACTACTGTGATCACACTACATACAACTGCACAGTTGAGAAGTGGTGGGGAACCTGGGGCCTTGAGGCCCCATGTGGCCTTGTAAATCCTTCAAACCTTTTGACTAAATCCAAATTTTGCAGAACAAATGAAGTCTGGATTCAGTCAAGGAGTTGCATCTGGAGGGCCACATGCGGCCTTGAGGCTGCACATTTCCCACCCCGTTATGCCAACACATGTCTAACAGGTAAGAGAATTCTTTGTGTAAGTGCATTGTGCATTTTTATAGAGAAAAATTCAGATCCATTTCATTAGGTTAACTCATACCAAGTACAAAAAGTAAGATTTCACTGAATATGAATATCTTTAATTGCTGTTCCGTTTACCTCAACGTATGTTCTGCTGCTTGAACTTTACTTAATCCCGCCTGATGAGGTTGGAAGAAAAGTCTATTCATATTGGCCAGTTCCACCTTGTCATAATCAAAGAGTAGTAACTAAAATTAAAATAGCAGTATTTTGATGAAATACATAACAAATACATAACAAAAACATAACAAAAAAGTAAAAATAACCAAGAATAAACTAATAAACTTTACATTCGATAGGTTTAACAGTTTGATAATAATATTACTTAACTTTAAAATACTGTCATATATTAATTTGCTGGATGCTCATGTAAGCTAAGCATGTGTTTACAGGTACTATTATTTTTATGTTAAAAGTAAGGCAACTGGGGTGTTTGCCCAAAGGCCACTCAGCCCATATGTAATGAAAATGAGATTCAGATCTAGGCATTTTCATTCCAGTTTTTTAAAATTCTGCCAAAATCCTACTGCATTCTAATTTTTTGCAAAAGGCAAGAGACCACTGGACAAGTGAAACGTAATTAACATAAAAACAAATGCTGTAACTTAAAACTATAGCATAACCTGACTTCTCTTGTATGAATCACAGGGCTAAAACATTATTTCAAACCAGCCAGATAATTGTTTCCTGTTATCCACTTAGGCCTGTTTCAAACAGCATTTCTCTCTCTCTCTCATACACACACATTTAAAATGGCCATCAGATCACATTTCTTATCAGTAGAAACAGGCTAGAGCCAAGGATTAGCAAAGTCCCTTCCTGATCTAAAATTCTATGAACCTGTAATACAATTCTCAATATTATAAATTTAATATTAATAAAAATAAAAATGGAATTTTCTTCTTAATACACAAACTAGAAAGGAAAAAAAAAAAACCTAGCCCACAATAACATCCCCCAGAGATAACCCTTAACATCCTGCTAGAAAAGATCTCAATTCTACTCTCTATGGTCCGTGGTAATTTTCTTTTTCTTTCTTTTTTTCGGGAGACAGAGTCTTATTTTGTTGCCCTCGGTAAAGTGCCCTGGTGTCAGAGCTTTAAGCAACCTCAAACTCTTGGGCTCAAGCAATCCTCTTGCCTCAGCCTCCCAAGTAACTGGGACTACAGGAGCCCACCCTCAATGCCCAGCTATTTTTAGAAATGGGGGGTCTCACTCTTGCTCAGGCTGGTCTTGAACTCCTGAGCTCAGGCAATCCACCTGCCTCAGCCTCCCAGAGTGCTAAATTACAGGCATGAACCACCATGCCCAGCCTCTCTCCATGGTAATTTTCTAATATTAATACTATTAGAGACATGGTTTATTTAAACTTGTTCAATAAATAATTATTAGGTCAGCCAAGTGTTAAATTCGAGTTTCTGCCTCCTAACTTATGCATTAAGTTGCAAGAAACACTAAACTTGGGAAGAGAAGTGAGTTGTATCTCTGCCACTAATTAGCTCTGATCAAGGGTAAATCATTTTCATTTGTTAGGTCTGTAGTCTCATCTGTAAAATAAAGCATCTATTAATAGATCAAGTGACCCAAGGCATGCCAGATACTTTTAAGGGATCCCAGATTTTTACTGAGTTTCCCATCCTATTTCCCTACTTAATTCCATGAATTAGCTGCTTGTTTTACAGACTGAAGAAAGATTTTCTTACCTGTGTAGATTCTTAGTTTACAAACTTGATGGCACAATGGAGTCACTGGGAGTTTTTTTTTTAAGTCTGGGTCTCATCCCCAGAAATTTTTAAAGTCTGGATCTGAAAGTCTCCATTTCTAACAAGCTCCCAGGTGATGCTAACGCTACTATGTCATCAGGGACCTGATCCAGTGGTTCTTAAAGTGTAGTGCCCAGAACATGGGGTCTTATTAGAAATTTCAATTATTAGGTCCACCTGACACATATAGAATGAAAACCACTATCTGGTAATGTTGTAATAAGGCTTTAAAGTGATTCTGATAATATACTCAAACTTGAGAACCACTGATATTTGACCACAGTCAAATCAGCTCAGGCTCTTAAGTCAGATAAACCATTTTTGGGCTGCTTTTATCAAAACCTTTTGAAAAATATTAAAATTTTTTAATAAACATTTTCAGTAATTTAGTGCTGTCTTTTCCATACTGATAAATGAGTGACAATTTTAAAATGACTGTACGAATTTGGGGTGGACCAACATATTACAAAATATTTTTATTTTTATGGGTTTTTTTTAATTTTTTTTTTTTTAGATAGTCTCACTATGTCGCCCTCGGTAGAGTGACATGGAGTCACAGCTCACAGCAACCTCAGACTCTTGGGCTTAAGCAATTCTCTTGCCTCAGCCTCCCAAGTAGCTGAGACTACAGGCTCCCATCACGACACCCCACTATTTTTGTTGTTGTTGCAGCTGTCATTATTGTTTAGCTGGCATGGGCTGGGTTTGAACCCGCCAGTCTCGGTGTATGTGGCCAGCACTCTACCCACTGAGCTACAGGCACCACCCCATATTACAAAGTATTGATAAAAATGTGCTTTATCAAAATGGCAAATTAAAGGGTATATACCGTATATACTTGAGTATAAGCCGAGTTTTTTCTGGCACAAAATTTGTGCCGAAAAACCCGAACTCGGCACAAATTTTGTGCCGGAAAAAACTCGGCTTATACTCGAGTATATACGGTAATTGTGGAAAGTTTGTCTATTCAGCCTATATATATCTGACATATATATATGATATTTTAAACTTCAGCTTTATAAATCTAAGGTTAGTAAACAGAACTTGGTATAAGAAAGTTTCTTCCCCTTCCTACCCAAAATCCAAATCAATTATTAAAAAAAGTAAAAAATATGAGTTTAAAAAAAATCCAAAGCAGTCTCTAGTTCAAATTCAAAAGTAAGAAAGGTACATGCTTTCTACTCTGGTATAAACACATATTTAATAATATTTATTTATAATAAAAATATATTAGATATATATTATCTAATATATTTATTTATAATAAAAATATATTAGATCTATATATTAATGTTTCAGTGTTCACTCATGCTACATGCCTTCTTTCTTTCAACAGCCTTCTTCCCTAAACTTCTATATATCTAAAACACAAAAATGTGTATTACCTCAAACCAAAAAGTTCCTAAACACAGTGAGATAGTCTTTGTCTAATCAGCAGTAATATCAACTTTTGTTTGGGTGGGGATATGTCTCAACTCTTGAGTAGAAAGAACAATGTGGATAAATACACTACCAATCAAACCATTAGTAAGTAGAAAAAAAATGTAACTAGTACCTGATTTACTCCAGGAGTTGGCAAGTCCCTATATAATAAGCAAAGAGAAATGTTTTTACCTTACCAATGCCACATCTTGTCAGCATTTCAGCAGTCACACTACCAACTCCACCAACACCTACTATTGCTACAGCAAAAGTACGAATTTTCTGTGGAACAGAAAATTACATGTATTGGTTAATAACTCTTCGTCAAATAGGTCACTAGAAATAATGTTCATTTACTGAAATCATTTTCAAAAACTTGGAAAGGTTTATCATACCTCATAGTCGTTTACAATTCCCATTCGTTTCAATGCCATCAAGCGGCTTAAAACAAAGAAAAAAGTTTTAAAGCTCACAATCTTTTAGTAAATAATGATACAGAAAGATATACATCATCACAAAAACTAAACACTAAAACTCGATCATTACTAATCCTTTAAATAGAGGAATACTCATTTGCTTTTAGCAAATCAAACTAAATTACCTGGGTGGTTTTAAAAACTCTCCCAGGTGTAGCCTAAGATTTTTTTTTTTTTTTTAAAGATTGTCATATATTCTAATGTGCAGCCAAGATTGAAATCTACTGACTTAAATGTTAAGGATCAAAGTGATTTCAACATTTTTCTGTATTTTTGTAGTATATGGAATTTTTAATGTTTAACATTCAGATCTCCATCATAATGTTGCCTCTATCCAAAAATGGATGACGTCTACTTTTAATAAACACCAACTGTATGCCAAAGATTCTAAGTAAAAAGATTCTCTGGGGGGGGAGGAGCGGCGGTGGCGCCTGGAGCTGCGGTGGCGACCGACGCGAGGCGGTGGCACGAGACCCACCCCGTCCGCATGGACAGTCGCGAAGGCCTCTGCTGATGCATTCACGCCTGGGCGGGGTGGGCGGACGGTCGTAGCGCGGCAGCCGCTGGACACGGAGCGAGGGGCCTGGGGGGAGCCGGACGGTCGCGGGGACCTTGCCGCTCCGGCGCGGCGGGTGCGGCCATTTTCCGGCCCGGCCCGGGGAGAGGCGCGTTATGTGCTCGCCTACGTCCTCCTTTCTTGGGGCCCCGAGGCGCAGGGAAGCTTTTCGGGCTGCCTGGGCGGGCGGTGGATGGGGAGTAGTGGGCCGAGAGGAAGCAGGCCCGGGAGGCGCCGCCGCCGCTCGCGTTCCCCCGGAGGGGCGTGAGGAGAAGCAAAGGCCGCGGACAGGCCCGGGCGCGCCCGGCCTGCTTTTGTGTAGGCGCGTCTGGAAGTGGGAACGCCGCCCGCCTGCCGGCCGAGCCCCAGGCCCGCAACCCTGCGGCGGCTACCTTCCTGCGGCGCGGCCCCTCATCACGGCGAGCACGGCGGCGGGGTGGGCCATGGATTAGGGCGGCGGCAGCGTGGGAGGAGAAAGATGGCGGCCGGCAAGAGCTGAGGCAAAGCTGGGGAAACTACTTTTCTGGAAGCTTTGGCTAGAAAAGAATTTAAGAGAGATGGAGGTTTTAAAAGTAAATGGAGCTTTGATCATGAAAAAGAAAATGAAGGAGATACAGATAAAGATGGGGCAAATCTACTTAATGTAGATGAAGATGAGGATTCTGAAACCTCAAAAGGAAAAAAAGTTAAATCGTCCATCTGAAATTCTTGCTACTAGTTCTGGTGATTTCATCTTGAAGACATATGTAAGACGAAACAAGACTGACAGTTTTAAAACTTTGAAAGGCAACCCAATGGGACTTAACATGTTGAGCAACAATAAGAAATTGAGTGAAAACACATAGAATGCAACGGTATGTTCATGGTAGACGTTTTCAGCATGCTCATCCACAGATAAAAACAGCAGCCCAAAGCAGTCTGGACCAAAACGAAAGGAAAGAATATCCACCTCATGTCCAAAAAGTTGAAATTAGTCCCATAAAGTCGGCCCCAAGGTATTGAACATATAACAAGGAAAACATAAGAATCTGAATCACACGTAGAGCCTGAAATTAAGAGGAAAGTACAACAGAAACGGCACTGTAGTACATACCAGCCTACTCCTCTGTCTCCTGCTTCAAAAAGATGTTTAACACATTTAGAGGATTTGCAAAGAAATTGCAGACAAGCTATAAGTTGGAATGATTCTACCAGACCATTATTGAGAACATCAATTCATCAGAATTCTGGAGGACAGAAATCACAAAACACAGGATTAACTGTAAGAAAAAAATTTTTTAAGCTGACTCTAAAAAAGGTTATAAAGATTTTAGTTACAGATTCAACTGAACCCTGAAGCCGGTGATAAGCAATAGTTGCAAAACAAGTATGCTCATGACTATGAGTACCGGGAAACCACCCCTCCCCTGTGAGTATATGTTGAAATGTACATTCCAGCAGGGCACCTTCAACACTACCCGGCTCTCACTGACCCCCTCCCCGCATAAAAACAGCCCATAAAAAGGGCCGCCCCCCCCTAGACTCAGGGTCGACCCTCTGTCTCCTGCGTGAGATACGAGTCAGCCCCAGAGCTCTGGTCCTCCCTCAATAAAGCCTCGTGTGCTTTGCATCAAGTCGCCTCTCGTGAGTCTCTGGTCGTCACGCTATCACAGAGTCTGAGTGGGGGTCCCTCCGGGAGTCCTACATTAACAACCAAGAAGTTTTATGGCAACAGTGTGGAAAAGATTCCAATTGATATTATTGTAAATTGTGATGATAGTAGACACAAGTATTTACAGACTAATGGAAAAGTCAATTTACATGGTGCAAAAATACCCAAAATCACAAACTTAAAGGAAAAGAAAACAAGCCCATCAGACCTAAATGATCCAATTATTTTGTCCAGTGATGATGATGATGACAACAGTACTAACCGAAGAGAGAGTTTATCTCCTCAACCTGCTGATTCAGCATGTTCTTCCCCAGCACCATCTACTGGAAAAGCAGAAGCAGCACTAAATGAAAATACCTACAAAGTAGAGAATGATCTAAGAAGCAGTCCAGCTGACTCAGAGTTAAATACAGTTACATTGCCAAGAAAAGCAAGAATGAAAGACCAGTTCAGCAATTCTATTATGAACACACCTTCTAAAACGCTGTAAAGTGTTTTCTTAAGAAACTTTAATTGATCCTTTACTTTTAAGCTGCCAAAATTCCTTTGAGTATCATTTTGAACTGTCGAAGTATACACGTAGGAACACTCTTCCAGCCATTAGCAGAGCCTGTAATTTTTTGTTTAGATTTTATCAAGATACATCTAAAAGAACCAGAAGGTGATCCTATTTTACATACCTCTGATCTAACTAAATGTGAATGGTGTAATGTCCGAAAATTACCAGTACTGTTTCTTCAGGCCATACCAGCAGTTTATCAAAAGCTCAGCATGAAACTACAAATGAATAAGGAGGATAAAGTTTGGAATGATGGTAAAGGAATAAATAAGTTAACAAATTTGGAAGAACAATATATAATTTTAATTTTTCATAATGGCCTCGATCATCACTTCAATATTTGAAAATATTATTAATGACATTGGTATAAAGAATATTTCCAATTTTTTTGCAAAAATCCCCTTTGAAGAAGCCAATAACAGACTTGTTGCCTGTACAAAAACCTATGAAGCACCAAAGGAAGTTGTGTTTCCAGCTACTCGGGAGGCTGAGGCAAGAGAATCGCCTAACCCCAGAAGTTGAAGGTTGCTGTGAGCTGTGTGACGTCACAGCACTCTACCTTGGGCGAAAAAGTGAAACTCTGTCTCTACAAAAAAAAAAAAAAAAAAAAAAGGAAGTTGTGTGCAAAAAGAAAATAAAACTAAAACTGTATCCTTTGAATCTAAAATGCAACTTAGAAACAAACAGGAATTCCAGTTTTTTGATGATGAAGAAGAAACTGGAGAAAGCCACACCATCTTCATTGGCCCAGTAGAAAAATTGATAGTATATCCACCACCTCCAGCTAAGGGAGGCATCTCCATTACTAATGAGGACCTGCACTGTCTAAATGAAGAAGTTTTTAAATGATGTTATTATAGACTTGGTGCTTGAAAAACTGAAGAAAGAAGAAGCTGACCGAATTCATATATTCAGTTCCTTTTTCTATAAACGCCTTAATCAGAGAGAGAGGAGAAATCATGAAACAACTAATCTGTCCATACAACAAAAGCAACATGGGAGAGTAAAAACATGAACCCGGCATGTAGATATTTTTGAGAAGGATTTTATTTTTGTACCTCTTAATGAAGCTGCACACTGGTTTTTGGCTATTGTTTGTTTTCCTGGTTTGGAAAAAGCAAAGTATGAACCTAATCCTCATTTCCACGAAAATGCAGTCACACAAAAAGGTTCAGCTGTAGAGGACAGTTGTACTTCTCCTTCAGCCAGTGAAGTGGACAGTTGTTCACAAAACTCTTCTCCCAAGCCTATAATTAAGAAGATGCTAAACAAAAAGCATGGCATAGCTGTAACTGATTCTAATGCTGGACAGGAAGAAAATGACCCTTGTTACCGGAGGAACATGTAGCGTAAAAAAAATAAATCATACTCCAAGTGAAAATGAAGAATCAGATATAGGAGAGCCTGTGTGCCAGAAAGTTGCTGATAGGACTAAAAGTGAGAATGGCCTTCAGAATGAATGTTTAAGTTCTGCGCCCAAAACAGCTTACGCAAAATCAGCGTAAACCGTGGTGATGAATCACCTGAAGGTGGTAAAATGCTTGAAGATGACCTCATTGACTTCTCCGAAGATCAGGATAACCAGGATGATAGCAGTGATGATGGATTCCTTGCTGATGACAACTGCAATTCAGAAATAGGACAGTGGCATTTAAAGCCTACTATCTGTAAACAACCCTGTATCTTACTTATGGACTCACTCAGAGGTCCTTCTCTGTCAAATGTTATAAAAATCTTAAGAGAATATTTGAAAGTGGAATGGGAAGTTAAAAAAGGAAGCAAAAGAAGTTTTTCCAAAGATGTTATGAAGGGCTCTAATCCCAAAGTACCCCAGCAAAACAACTTCAGCGACTGTGGTATATATGTGTTGCAATATGTTGAGAGCTTTTTTGAGAATCCAGTTCTAAATTTTGAACTACCCATGAATTTGGAAAAATGGTTTCCTCCTCCAAGAATGAGAACAAGAGAAGAAATCCAAAACATAATTCTGAAGCTGCAGGAAGATCAGAGCAAAGAGAAAAAAAAGCATAAAGACACTTACTCAACAGAAACATCTTTAGGCAAAGGAACAGAACAATATGTCAACAGTATTTCAGATTGACCATTTCTTTTGGTTAATCAGTTCTGCCTTCAGAAACTAAATGACTTTCAATTGTGGGTATAGACAGTAAAGAATGAAGTGCTCACTACTCAGAGTGACTTGGAAATTTTAATGCTTGTATAAATGTCATATAATTAATTTCCAAAGGAGTATGTATTAAGTAAAAGTCTGTAAATATGTTAATGAGGCCAAT
>CAUYPK010080052.1:0-10671 GCA_963574355.1 Loris lydekkerianus | reverse complement strand
TATTAAAGTTGCCATTGAATACTATGGGTTAATGTGGTATGTTTCATTTAACCTACTGATTCCTCAATTATTGTAATTGTTTTGGGTATATATTTTTATTTTTGAAATTTACCAGTGGCTGCTGCATTTTCCACCTCGGCTATACTTGAGTCACTTAAGTTTTCCCCGTTTTTAGGGTAAAATTAAGGGGGTCGGCTTATACTCGAGCTTATACTCGGGTCGGCTTATACTCGAGTATATGCGGTAATTCATTCTAGAAATATGATAGTGTAAAATATGTGATAATCAGTTATGAAAGACTTCTATTTCATGAACTGTTTTTATGTAAAACATTAATATCTTAATTAGTATATATGTTTTTAAATCATGTATCACTTTTATATATTATTCTGTCAGTGCAAAATTCATATTTATTTACTTTTTTTTTTTTTTCTTTTTGGAGACAGAGTCTTACTCTGTTGCCCAAGCTAGAGTGCTGTGGTGTCATAGCTCACAGGAACCTCAAACTCTTGGGCTCAAGTGATTCTCTTGCCTTAGCCTTCTGACTAGTTGGGACTACAGGCGTCTGCCATAATGCCCAGCTCTTTTTAGAGACGGAGTCTTGCTTTTGCTCAGGCTGGTCTCAAACTCATAATAAAGCTCAGGCAGTCCACCCATTTCCACCTCCCAGAGTGTTAAGATTACAGGTGTGAACCACTGCACCTCGCCTGAAATTCATATTTATAAATCAAATGGCAAGGCAGTAATAGGAAATATCTATTTCAGAAGACATATCTGGAAATGAAAATGCCAAAGCCACTAATACTCTTTGTATGATCCTTATATTTTATCATACAATAAATGTACCCTATAAAAATAACCATTAAAAAAAGATAGCAGGCCAGGCATAGTGACTGACACCTGTAATCCTAGCACTCTAGGTGGCTGAGGTGGGTGGATTGCTTGAGCTCAGGAGTTTGAGAACAGCCTGAGCAAAAGTGAGACCCTGTCTCTACTATAAAGAAAAAACAAGCCAGGCATTATAGGGAGCGCCTATAGTCCTAGCTACTCCAGAGACAGAGTCAGGAGGATTGCTCAAGCCCAAGAGTTTGAGGTTGCCATGAGCTATGACGCCATAGCACTCTACCTGGATCGACAGAGACTGTGTCTCACAAATAAAAAAACAAACACAAAGATAGCAGAGGAATTACCATTAAAAAGTAGATTGTACTTGGGAAAGTAATTACAACAAACCATATGGGCTTTTTTCTTTGTTTTATTTAAGGCAGGATCTCGCTCTGTATCCTGGGCTAGAGTACAGTGGCATCATCATAGCTCACTAGAACCTCAAACTTTTGGGCTTGAGTGATCCTCCTGCCTCAGCCTCTTGAGTAGCAGGGACTAGAGTTATGTACCACCACTTCCAGCTAATTTTTTCTATTTGTTTGTAGAGATGAGATCTGGCTATGTTCTTAAATCTAGTCTTAAATTCATGACCTCAAGTGATCCTCCTGCCTTGGCCTACCAAAGTCCTAGGATTACAGGCATTAGCCACCATGCTTGGCCTACATATAGGGTTTTTTTTCCTCACCTACATGTATAAGCACTTTTAAATGACATTTATTCACTGATTGAGTTAATATTTGATTAATAATTATTATATACTGGGAAGAACTGTAGGTGGTAACAAATTTAATGGTGAACAAAATATGATTCTTACCTTCAAAGGACTTATGGTATTCTTGTTTTCTAAATTACTTTTACCATTCCTTTGTTAAGTATTATTTTTTGAAAGTCATATCCAAATATTTTTAAATGAGGGTGGGCAGAGGGGCTCATACCTATAACCCTAGCACTCTGGGAGGCCAAAGTAGACGGATTGCTTGAGCTCAGAAGTTCAAGAACAGCCTGAGCAAGAGTGAGACCCCATCTCTACTAAAAATAGAAAAACAAGCTGAACGTGGTGCTGCAGGCCTGTAGTCCCAATTACTAGGAGGCTGAAGCAAGAGCATTGCTTGAGTCTAGGAGTTTGAGGTTGCTGTGAGCTATGATACTACAGCACTCTAGGTTGGGCCACCAATGTGAGACTGACTCAAAAAAATTATTTTTAATTACTTTATTTTCATCAAAACATTATTTTGGGCTTGGCTCGTGTAGCACAGTGATTATGACACCAGCCACATGCATCTAGGCTGGTGGGTTCCAACCCGGCCCAGGCCAGACTAAACAGCAATGACAGCTGCAGCAAAAAATGGCCAGGCGTTGTAGCAGGCACCTGTACTCCCAGCTACTTGGGGGGCTGAGGCAAGAGAATCACTTGAGCTGAAGAGTTTGAGCTTGCTGTGAGCTGTGACGTCTTGGCACTCTGTGAGGGTGACAAAGTGAGACTCTGTCTTAAAAAAAAACAAAAAACATTATTTTGCTTTGTTCTTATTTTTATACTACATAATTCGCATTAATATTACTGCAAATACAAAGAAAGAAAACCCCAAACCTGTATCTTGTTATCTATATTGTAGTTTATATATATATGTATACATTTTTTTTTTTTTGCAGTTTTTGGCCGGGGCTGAGTTTGAACCCGCCACCTCCGGCATATGGGGCCTGTGCCCTACTCCTTTGAGCCACAGGTGCTGCCCTATACATACACATTTAGAAACTTATTTTAATGAAGTGAAACATTTGATAATATGTTAAAAAACGAAAATGGTAATTTTTATATAACTGGGATATTTAATTTTTAAACTTAACTTATTAAGTATCATATTTGGATATGACTTATCATTGTCATCCTTTCTCAAATGATAAAACATAATAAACGTAGAAGTCTTCATTGTAAATCAATAATCTTCAAAATGTTAATGATTCTGCTAACAACTTTCTAATGCACTCTACCAAATCAGTGTCTTATCAATTTCATTTTTTTTTTTTTTCTTAACATTCTTTATTTCTCTGGATTACTTTAAACAGATGCGTTCAGGTCAGCTTTCTCGAAAATTGTGGGGATCTAGCAAGCGGCTCAGCCAGATTTCAGCTGGAGAAACTGAATATAATACTCAGGATTCCAAGTGATTGTTACTTCCATCTTCTGTCATGGATAACTGAAACTTGATTTATTGCTTTGTCATTTTGGCCATCTCTCTCAACTCTCCAAATTGTTGTAACACTTTTATTTCTGAAAATCATTTAGAGATTACAACAATTTGGTATGATATATATATAGAGAGGCAAATATAGTGTGTTACTATCCACTTAAAAGTTCTGTTTAGTATTAATGAATTCATTCTTATTAAATAATTCTTGGTCTACACTACAATGTCTTTGAAAAAATACATTTGATTGGATTTCTTGACATCATTCACATCACGTGACCATATCATTAAATCTATACATCTATCAAAACTTTCAATATAGGAAATTAGGTTCAATTTACTTACTATTCTAAATAGCAAAATTTAAGATATTTTTAATAAAAGGATATAAAAAGTGGGGCAGTTGAGAGACATGGCTTTTAATTTATTCTTTAGTTAATCATTTTCCTACTGACCACCACATAAAAAATACATTTATTTATGAAACTCCTGATTGGAGGTAATATTTTAAAGGTATCTATTGTATCCTTGGAGTCAAAACTCAATAAAAGTTCCAGGTTTGCACAGCAAGATTAAAATAAGAATACTGAAACTGGTACATTGGCTCATTCCACTACCACTTAGCATGTTACTAATGAGAATTTACTGAGATGTAAATTATCTTTAATAAAAGTTGAATAGGAATAAGAGAAATTAGAGATACATTTTCAGATGTATTTCATTAGTATGATTAAGCTAAAATGCTGATTGTGATTTTGACAGTTAAGTCCTTCAAGTAGCATTTCCAGCACAGTTTACATTGGCAAAGTTCAAAATTTCTTGGCTTTTTCATTATTAAGCAAATAAAATGTTTTTCTCTGTTAATTAGAAGAGTTAGCAATAATAACCAAATATATGAGTTTTTAATTTTTACTTAGGATATCTGTGTGATTGATGAATGCATTGAAAATACAAGCATAACTTAAAGTAATCATGTAAGAAAACACATTTCTATTTTATGTTATGGGTAACTTCTAGAATTATAGCTAATTTTATTATACATAATTAAACATCGCATTATGCTTTATTATTCAAGATTTTAAAGTAAAAGGCTGATTGGTGTAATTAGCAATTCAAAGAGATTGTTAAAATAGTATCTTTATAAGATTATCTTTTGTGTTAGGTCAGAGAGCTTTTACATCTACCAGTGTTATGAGATTCCACGGGTTTGGGGTATCTGGGAATCCTCTGAAATTGTGTAACAATTTTCTATGTTAAATGCATTTTCAGGAAAGAACAATTTCTTGGCTTTCTTACAGGGGTCTGTGACCCAAAAGAAAGAAAAATGAGTTTTTATCGTATGAACTTCTTGAAATAATAGTATTATTTTTTATTCCACAAATCACAGATTCACTTATATCCAATTGTCTCCTCAATTGAATGTTGGAGAAATTTTCTCTTTGTAGTTACTCTCTCCTGTTGGCTATAATTATCTAGTGCTTTTTTGTTATCCTATGAATGAGTACAAATTTTTTAAGAAATGAAAGAATCTGTTTATAGAAACTTATAAATAGATTTGATTTGTTAGGACTATTACAACTCTGTAGAAGAATTTTCTTTTCAACAAATTTAAATCTTCTTTTTTATTTAGGAAAAATTTGCTATGTAAATAACTCTGAAATGAAATAACCCTGACACTGGTATAGCAGGTATGAAGGCTTTCTTTTTTGAGGATCTTAAGAATTTATGTTGAAAAAAGTCTTGCTGGGCTCAGGCTTATCTCTGGAAGCCCAAGGCGGGTGAATTGCCTCAGCTGTTACAGGTTTGAAACCAGCCTGAGAAGGTGCCAGACCCCATCTCTAAAAAATAAAGGAGCGTTTCTGAGACAAGAGAATCACTTGAGCCCGAGAGTGTGAGGTTGCTGTGAATTATCCCATGGCACTCTATCAAGGGTGACAAAAAGTCTCAAAACAAATCAATAGAAAAAATTATGGCTTGTGAGTGAGATAACACCTACTTTTTCTTTTTCCTTTCTTTTTTTTTTTTTTTTTTTTTTTTTTTTTGGACTTACAGTGCAGTGCTCCACCCACAGTGCCACCATGGTCATCTTATTTTTTATCTTTATTTATTTTATTTTATTTTATTTTATGTTATTTTAGAGACAGAGTCTTACTTACTATGTCACCCTTGGCAGAGTGACAGACTCTTAGGCTAAAGTGATTCTCTTGCCTCCGGCTTCTAAGTAGCTGGGACTACAGGCGCCCACCACAAGGCCTGGCTATTTTTTTATTTAGCAGACCCGGGCTGGGTTTGAACCCACAAGCCCCAGAGCATGTGGCCAGCACCCAAACCACAGAGCTACATGCTCCCAGCCTCCTGTCTTTATTTATAATATTAAGAATATTGGATTTGGAAATTAATTTGGGTGCTTATGAATTATAAAAAAAAACTTAGCTAATCAGATAAAAAAATTAAATTTATGGTGTTTTACTGTGCTGCTTTTTACATGGAGGAAGTGAACAAGTAATACTCATTTTGTAGCACAAAAAAAGTTTTGTGCACAGAATAATAGACTGATACTACTTGTTAATAATAGTGGAATTATTCCTTATATTCATTTTTCTAAGAAGTAAAAACCAAAATTGTGGAATTTTGAGAAAAGTCTTCAAGAATACAAGCCACAATGAGAGGAGAATAGAACTTAAATTTTGTATTTTAAAATACAAAATAAGCAAATACAGTAGAACTATTAGCTGAATAATGTCTATTACTCACGTAAATAGTATAGCCCACTGCATTAAAAAATCATTAAATAAAATCATTGGAAATATGTACTTTTGGGGATTCTTACGTATTTAGATGTTATCTATAGAAATGTTTTCTATATTTTATAATGGGAGAAATTATCAGTGTCATTAGACGTTTTAGTTGGTAGATTGGATATCTCAGCTTGGCTGTTACTAAGTCTGTTATCTTTGCAGAACTTTTCATCTGCTTTTGCTTCTTGATGGTAGCAATGATGGAAATAAGAATTTCAGCATCCTAGTGATAGAGATTTATACTAAAATAATTCCTTTAGTTTTGGAAAGTGAGATCAAGAATGAAAACATCGCCATACACTCAAAGAATAAAGAAGCTTTATAAATTTTTTTTACAGCTTTATCTAATCAGTAATCTGTCATTACTTAGATAAAATTAGAGGAGAAAAATAAAAATAAATAAGGGAAGGAAAATCAGGAAGGTGTATAAAAATGAAGGTTGGCCAGTTGGTTTATTGTTTGTTTAGCTGTGACACTCATGTCAGTTATAAAGAAGTTTCCATCTATGAATTTTCCTTACATGACAATGCAGTGTATCCTTTTATAGGAAAAAACAATGCCAAGTATTCATTTTGTCATTACTATGGACCATCAGTGAAGTTTCCTTCTTTACTCCAGTTAGGGAATATCAAAATTATTCTTCAAAATACTAGTATTGAAAATCAATTTTACGTTTCTGCAGGAAATAAGTATGCCCTCAGAATTAGAATTTAGATTTGAAGATTGACTCTTTGCCTAAGACATTTTATATTTTGCTTCAGTAGGAATAGACAGAAAAAATTGTTAAGTTGGGTACCATGTTTTTATTTAACAATGATAGAGACATGTACGGTAAGTATATTTTACATTGTTATTAATAAGGAAATCTTTTAATTAAACTTAAAGAAGTTAGATCCTTTTACGTATTCATATTTATAAAATATGTAGCATTGTGTTTACCACCTTTCCAATGAAAAGATCAAGGGCTTAGATGATTTACATATAATTATTAAATATTAATATGTACATGTAATATCATGGGGTCGTATAAAGATTGGTTTCTTAAACTATATTGCTGTCTTCTATAAATAGGATTTTATTCACTTTTTTATTTTTTATATTTTTAAAATAGAATCTTATTCAGTCACCCTGGGGTTGAATGTCATGGCATCATAGCTCACAGCAATCTCAAACTCTTCATCTCAAGTGATCTGCTTGCCTCAGTGTATCCTCTTGCTTCAGCCTCCTGGGTAGCTGGGAATATAAGCGCCAGCCACAACCTGGCTAATTTTTTCTATTTTTAGTAGAGATGGGGGTCTCACTCTTGCTCAGTCTGGTCTTGACCTCCTGAGCTCAAACAGTCCACCTGCCTTGGCTTCCTTGAGTGTTAGGGTTATAGGCATGAGCCAGGCCATTGGGTCTTAGTGGAGATTGCAGATCAGACTTGTTCATGGAGTTTTATAAGTACACAGATGTCTAGGCATTACTTTAGACTTTCTGTATCTCTCTTACTTTTTTTTTTTTTTTTTTTCTTTGAGACAACTTCTCACTCTGTTACCTGAGATTAGCATACCATGGTATCATCATAGCTCACTGCAACCTCAAACTCTTGGGTTTAAGTGATCCTCCTTCCTCAGCCTCTCAAGTAGCTGAGAGAGACAATAGGCATGTGACAACATGCCTGGCTATTTCTGAATCTCTTGATATTCTCAGTATTCAAACAATTATGTCTCAGAATTATTGTATACCTTAAAATATTTTCAGTATAGAAAATATGTCCATTTATTTTTATACACCAGATCTAATATTCATAGGCTTATTTGAAAATGAGAGACATTTTATCTAAAATTTGCTTGGAATGACTTTGTCCTATTTGTTTTAATGCCACAGAAACGACCAGTTTCCTTTTGCTTGCATTATTCTTATCATGAACTGTCTTCAGATGTTCCACATTTGAAAATTATAACTAATATTTACCTCCAGAAATGTGTGTGTTTGCTAATATCATAGTTGTTCCTGGTGACTATCAGTGAATGGTTTGCACACTTGAATTAGCTAACATTTTAAAAGAACAGAAAGCATGAGTGACAGTTGCTAAATTTAAAATATAATTAGATCTCTTGTAGCTTTCAACTTTGTAATCAACAGAAATTTCAGTTATGAGGAGGAAGATCACTTGAACCCAGGAGTTTGAGACCAGCCTAGACAACATGAGAAGACCTCATCTCAAAAAACAAACAAAAAAAAGGCACTGGATAAATTCTCTAAATACTACTCCTGATGATTTTTGAAGGTATAGCCTCTTTATGGAAATAATCTTTAATTTTTCATAGATATAACAGGGAATAAAACATTAACATTTAAGATATTTAGGCATAAACTGGAAATGATGATTCAATTTTCTGTTAAAAAATATAACACTATCTTAGAAGACAGAAATTGTGTGATTTCCTTCAGGATAAGAACCTTTGTAAAAATGCCTATATGATCAGATACTTTTCTTTTAAATTATAGTAATTCATCACACACATCTCCTTAGGTGATGTTTCACTGACATTTGTCACATGTGGGTGATTTCTACACACATTGGAATTTGGACCTATAAAAGTTAATGGTAAAGTCATTTAGTGATGAAGTAAAAGGACACATTCAACAGTATTTACTTTTATCTTAATGCCCATAATCTTATGACCTGAAAATTCAGGAGGAAGAGATCACGTATAAAGTCACTAATTTGGGCCAGGCATGGTGGCTCACACCTGTAACCCTAGTACTTCTGAAGGCCCAGGCAGGAAGATTGTTTGAGCGTAGGAGTTCAAGACCAGCCTGAACAAGAGCAAGACCCCATCTCTACAAAAAATAGAATAATTAGCTGTAATCCCAGCTACTTGAGAGACTAAAACAGGATCACTTAAGCCCAGGAGTTTGAGGTTACAGCGTATGACACTACTGTACTCTAGTCCAGTTGACAGAGCAAGATCCTGTCTCAAAAAGGAAAAGAAAAGTCACAAATTCAACATTTTTTTTTTGTACAATTTTCATGTTTCCTTGGTGGAAACTTACGTTTTGCAAATATAATCATACTAACAACACAGTTTTGTCATTTAAAAAAATACCCATTTATAGTGCTCACTTCGGCAGCACATATAGTAAAATTGGAACAATACAGAGAAGATTAGCATGGCCCCTGCACAAGGATGACACACAAAATCGTGAAGCGTTCTATATTTTTATGTGAAACTTAGTAAATGTAGAATATAAATGTCTTAACACAGTAACTAAGAAAATGCCAGGAAGGATATGTTAACCAGTGTGATGATAATATGTCAAATGGTCTATAAAACCAGTGTATGGTGCCCCATGATTGTATTAATGTACACAGCTATGATTTAATAATAATAATTAAAAAAAAAAAACATTTATTTTCAAAGTTGATAATTTGTGTGTTTCCAGTTACAAGATGGCTGTCTACTTATTTATTTACAACTATTTTTGAGTGTGCAAAACGATTAGCTGCTTGTAATGTTATTGTATTATAATATAGCCTTGCGAGACTAAGAAAAATTAGGATATAGGTGGGATTGAAAAAAATTACATTTTCATGATTAAAATATAAACTTTTTATTTGTTTTATTTATTTATATATATATATATATTTTAAAGACAGAGTTTCACTTTATTGCCCTCGGTAGAGTGCCATGGCATCATCACTGGGCTTAGGTGATTCTCCTGCCTCAGCCTCCCAAGTAGCTGGGACTACAGGCACCCGCCACAATGCCCAGCTATTTTTTTTTTTTTGTTGTTGTTGTTGTTGTTGCTGCAGTTGGCTGGTATATGGGACTGGCGCCCTAACCACTGAGCCACAGGTGCCGCCTTGAAATATAAACTTTTTAAAAAGTCTTATTTCCCCCTTTCTTACTACTGCACTTGACTAGTCTTTAGAAAGTCCTACTTCAATTGGATCTTTTAAATTTTTATTTTTATTTTATTTTATTTTATGAGTGATCCTTTGCTTCAGCCTCCCAAGTAGTTGGTACTACAGGAACCTATCACAGTGCCAGGCTATTTTTAGGACAGGGTTTCACTGTAGCTCAGGCTGGTCTCGAACCTGTGAGCTCAGGATAATTTACCCACCTAGGCCCCCCAGAGTGCTAGGATTACAGGTGTAAGTCACTGTGCCTGGCCTCAATTTTGATAATATATTTTAACCTAAGACAGCGGTTCTCAACCTGTAGGTTGACACCCACAGGAACTGTATTAAAGGGCCATGGCATTAGGAAGGTTGAGAACCACTGACCTAAGATACACTAATACTAGCAGCTCTCTAATAGTGTACTAGTCACCACTAAAATGCTATTTTTGATGTTCTTTCTTGTGATATTATCCCCCACTATATAAGCAATGTGTTCTACAATTTAGTGAACTCAACTTACACATTCAAAAATGCTATTCTTGCTTTTTTTTTTTTAATTGTTGGGGATTCATTGAGGATACAATAAGCCAGGTTACACTGATTGCATTTGTTAGGTAAAATCCCTCTTGCAATCATGTCCTGCCCCCAGAAGGTGTGGCACACACCAAGGCCCCACCCCCCTCCCTCCTTCCCTCTCTCTGCTTTTCCTCCCCCCCATGACCTTAATTGTCATTAATTGTCCTGATATCAAAATTGAGTGCATAGGATTCATGCTTCTCCATTTTTGTGAGGCTTTACTAAGAATAATGTCTTCCACTTCCATCCAAGTTTATACAAAGGATGTAAAGTCTCCATTTTTTTAATGGCTGAATAGTATTCCATGGGTGTACATATACCACAGCTTATTAAT